>CM053787.1:284518888-284666388 GCA_028749045.1 Cupressus sempervirens
AGGCTGCTAACTTAGATGTGGGTTTTGGTCAAGATTTACCTTTGAGGGTCATAACTTCTTACTTGGATGTGGGTTTTGGATGAAATTTTTATAAGCAGATGCATGGGGAGGAGTTATTTGGATTGCTGATTAAGCTTAGATCGATAGGAATGAACTACAAATAAAAATATAAAATATTAAGACATGGAGAAAATTGGATAAAAAGTAGAGAGAAAAATTATGGATTATTCACAAACCCTCTTTCACAAATTCTAGATTTTGAAGTAAAACTTGTATTTAGTGCAAGACTATAAAAATGAATTCTACATGCTATCCATATGTATAGAGCATCAAGATATGTGAATGGCCTAAAATTATCCATCCAAGATGACATGACCATGCATCATGTTAATAGTATGGAGGAAGCCTACCAATTAGCTCTAGAGATTGAAGAAAAGGAGAATAGACAATATAACCAAAGGAATGGAGGGTGGTTGAAGGGGTACCTCAAACCCATTTGGAGAGGTTCTAATAATGGCTGGGGAGAGATATTTTGAGGATCTAAAAAAGAATATAGATGTTAGGCAAGATCCTCCAAATATAGAAAGAGAAAGGGGTTTTTAGAGATGTCAAGTCAGCATCAACTAGAAAACAAACGTCATTGAAGTGCTTCTCTTCTACTAACACTATTATTCTCAATCTTTGCTTCATTGAATTCTTAAAATATTCAAAGTAGCTTGTCATCATAGACTCAAAATTATCTCCAAGTTACTCAATGTATTCACCTATCTGTACTGCAATAGACATGTTGGTTTTCCAAAAGAAGGAAATGTTTTTTGCACATAGAAAAATATACAAGAAAGTATTGAATTGCATTTTTATTGTTCACTCTTTGTTTTCCTTATGGCTCCCAAGTTATCTGATAATTGCTAGAGTTGTAACTTGGCAAGGTCATAAGAATGATCATTCTTTATTATCTTATAGCCTAAATTGTTAGAGTAAATAATTAATATCTAATTATTTATTCTATTGCTTGAGCTTACTTAGGTCATGCATTTATTTAATACTTTTGTATTTAATACATGTAGTGGTTAGTTGTTGACAACTCGAGAGTTTGCTCCTTTTTTAGCATATTCCACTTTTTGTGGATATGTGTTGAGTTGTCAATCTTATCTTCTACCTCCTTCCAGCTTGTTCTACAAGCTTCCATGAGCTCTTTATATTCGGGCTCCCTCTTTGTATTTTTCATAACAACAATAACATCACATCATTTCTTATTGTAAATACATTTCTTCTTGTGTTTGCATTCATGGTGTCTCTCATGTCCGTTTAGGGTTTTTTCCCTTGCTCCATGCTCCTCCCCTTTCTTGGCTTCTCTTTGACAGGTTTTGCATGCAGGTGATTTTGGGCGTCTTCGGAGTTGGCTTTCCTCAACTCCAACATGGTATCAGAGCCTTCCTGCTGCAGCTTCGTTGAAGAAATTTAGAAGCCGTGATTTGGAGTCACAAACCCTAGTTTGTTTGTGCAATTTTTCTTCAAATCAGGAGATCAAAATATTTTCGGAGCACTTTCAGCCCAAACGGACATCACCATTGGATCCGGAAGGCCGTTTGCAGTCAGGATTCATATAAAATTTGTCAAATTTGGAGACAGGGCTCTAGGGGGCAAAAATTTTTTAGATCAGGGAGCCGTACGAATGAAAAAATCAAATTTATTGCGATTTTGTTTTTAAAAAAGGACGCGCCACCGCCACGCCACCCACGCGCAGCCCGTAGTGGCCGTAGCAGGCAGCGCCGCCTGGGCTCAGCCGTGGCCAGGCCGCCTCCGGTCCTCTACCCTCCGCCAGCGGCTCCTCTGCGTCCGTCGCCCCTGCGGCCACCTCCGCTCGGCCGCCTCCGCCTACCAGCTTGCAGTCCGCATTAGCGCCTTTGCTGCCATTCTGTGTGTAACACGTGGCACGGGCACCACGTGGCCCCTGCCACGTCAGCCACGTCATCTACCGTACTGCCATGTGGCGATGCCACGTGGCATCCTTTTTTGCAAAAATGGCTGACGGACTGTCAAATTTAATGCTCTAAATTTATGACGTCACCATGAGGTCAGCGCTGCATCAGCCCTTGCATGCACCTCTCCCGATTTGCTTTTGGACCTACCTTTGGTTTTTTGGCCATAACTTTTGCATACAGAGGTATTTTTCTGATCTGAAAGAAGCGACGGAAAGCTGGTTCCAAGACAAAGATTTTGGTGTAGGTATTTTTTGGTTTTGATGCTTTTTTATTGCTTGTTTTTTCTGTTGAAGTCCAAAGTCCTATTTTTGACTCCGGCATGCATATCTTTTGCGTCCCATGTCTGTTTTTGGAAAACTTTATATTTTTGGAAAGCTGGTTTTCTCATCTTTTCAGAAATGAAGTCATTTTCCTTAGTTTTTTGCCTCTGCTCTTTCTATCATAGTTTTGGTGTTTTAGCTATATGTTGGATATTTTGACTGTTTTAGGCCCGAGGATCGTTCTCCTGGCATGGTTTGCTTTCTTTTCGGCTGTACTTTCTTTTGTTGCAGCTCTTTTTCCTTTTTGACCATTGTAGCTATCTTTTTGAAGCACTTTTTTGTTTCACATTGAGATAAAGTGCCACTTTTGCATTTCGAGGATCATGAACGTTGTTTTGAGTCAGTTGTACTTGCACTATTTCATAAAGCACCATGGGGGGGATTATTTGTTTGTTGTTTTAGGCATTCTCCCTTTGTCAAGTGAGTGTCCCTTCCACAACATTAGCCCATGCAGAGTCAGTTAGACTGTGTCTTTATCGGTGTCTGTACGTCTTTTCCTCTCTCCTCATTCTTGGTTCGTTTGCAGGAGATTTGGCTCACCTTCTTAGTTGCCTATCATCACACCCCGTCTGCATTAAGGGGGGGTTATGCTGTGTTCTAATGCATCCTTGGTTCGATGGTTTGATAGTGTGAACTATGTACTCAGTGGTTGATCCTATGTACAAGGCGATTGTAGTGGCTGGCTACCTATGCATTTCGGTGAGATGGATCATCTACCATATAGACATGCTTAGTTCGTGCCTTCTTCTTCCATGGAGGTTTCTTCAGATCAGCAGTTTGGCAGATTTGCGACTTCTTCATGCTTCAGTGATGCTGCTTCTTCATGATCACTCTTTGTTCCTGTTTTAGGGGACAATTTCCCTAGTTGGAGACTTCTTCAGCTCTTCACTAGGTTCTTACCTCTTTTTGGGGGAGGGTTTTTCCCATGTGGTTTTCTCTCTTTTCCCGCTTACAGAGGTTGCATTTCTTCTTGCATTGTACATGGGTACCTAACATGGCCTCGTTGCCGGGACCCATTATGCATTTCATCTTTTTTTTGTGAGCTTAAGGCATTTCCCTAAGTTGCACTTAAGGGGGGGTGTTAGAGTAAATAATTAATATCTAATTATTTATTCTATTGCTTAAGCTTACTTAGGTCATGAATTTATTTAATACTTTTGTATTTAATACATGTAGTGGTTAGTTGTTGACAACTCGGGAGTTTGCTCCTTTTTTAGCATATTCCACTTTTTGTGGATATGTGCTGAGTTGTCAATCTTATCTTCTACCTCCTTCCAGCTTGTTCTACAAGCTTCCATGAGCTCTTTATATTCAGGCTCCCTCTTTGTATTTTTCATAACAACAATAACATCACATCATTTCTTATTGTAAATACATTTCTTCTTGTGTTTTCATTCATGGTGTCTCTCATGTCCGTTTAGGGTTTTTGCCCTTGCTCCATGCTCCTCCCCTTTCTTGGCTTCTCTTTGACAGGTTTTGCATGCAGGTGATTTTGGCGTCTTCGGAGTTGGCTTTCCTCAACTCCAACATAAATAAATAGCTATACATGGTACACTATTGAATCTTCTAGATTGAAAGAATTTATGTGCTATGACTCTCACTACAGATGCAATTAGGGGATCAATGATTGCATCAATTTTCATTCCTCTCTTATTCCACATTGCCCCTGTATTCTTTTCAATAACCTCTTTTGCATCATTCCTCATAGTCTTAGGTCTATCTAGGGTGGGATATCCTATTACCCTCTAAACAATCCTCTTTGTGATTTTGATAGGGCCATCCTCTAGCCATACAAAGTTTTCATCAATTCTACTTAAAATTATTTTGATCCACTCTATCTTGAAAATGTTAGGAAAATCTAGGGCACGGATTAACCCTTTTCTCTCTACAACTTTTTTTTCCTCCAACACTCCATTTTCACACAATTTTCCATATAGGTCTTTGATTTCAATATCTCCTATGCTTCCTTCCTTGCATGTGTAAGAACATTTTACTTCTTGTATCATCAAGACTTGTGGTGGTATGATGGATAATACACCAGACGGGTTTTTCTTATATGTAATATAAAGAATTGCTCTAAAATGTGGTTGTCTAATCTCATTAAAGATTAACTGAACATTCAAAACTTCCTTTCCCTCTTTAACCAAAGTAGCAGAAGAGCTAGATGCCATAACAACTACATAGGTTTTGTGAAAATTCAAATAATGTAGCTCAACACATATAAATTCCTTAACAAATATGATGATTGGTGTCGAGTAGTGGTTGAATCTAGTCTACAAATGCTTGAATCAATTTCTTCAATTTTTCTTATGCTCTTTATGCTCTCTTCAATATCAAATGATTGTAAATGAGTCAAAAATTGATCATATAGACCTTAAAAAATCATAATAAATGTCTAGTTCTTACACAGCTATAAGCTTGGCTCAAACAACAATTTCAACTCACTCAAATTTCATGCAATTTTCACCATTCTCGGTAACCACAACAAACTTGGCCAAAACTATCACCTTCAATAGCTCGACATCAACTAAGTTTTCACTTGGCAATTACAGTGAAACTTTTCATGCTCGATAGTAACATGAAAACTAACAAAACTTATATATTTCTTCTAGGTTCTGATCAATACTTTACACTTTCTTCATGCATACATAATCTTTTTAGAACCTGAATCCTTGGAATTGATGAGTAGTATATCATTTGAAATATTAGTTCCACACATACCTTTTGATTTCATAGTTGGGGGTGATGTGATCACGTGATCTATTGGATGAAGTGACCTCATCTACATTTTTTGAAGTGCAATCTTCTCTTTTCTTCCATATCTTGTTCATCTGCACTTTGACTTCTTCAACATCAATCTTTCCTTTTCCTTTGTTGAATTCATTTCTTGGTGCCTTTGACCTTGTTGGACAATTTTTTTTATCTAACTAGTCTTTAAGAAACTAAAACATGTATTCTAACTTAACTATCTACTATAATAACTTTTGAAATGTGTCCTTATGCAATTCTTAGGAACATGTCCATACTCTTGACATAGTGACAACTATACCTAGTATTATAATCCCAATTATAGGAGCTGCCATTGTGTTTTACCTTTTTCTTCTTATTTGATGACCATTTAGGCTTGGATCCATACTATTATGCTCTATGTCCATATTTCTAATAGTTATAGCAATATCCTTCAAATCTTTGTGTGTTCATGGTATTGGTTCTGCATTCATGTGCTTGATGTCCTTTCTTGTTGGTGTAGGGTCACCTTGAAACATAGGGCCTTCACCATTTTCAATTTTTTTGAAATATTCTCCAAGAGGGAATTTGTAATTAGAATAAAGGTCTAAGGACCTAGTTGTGTGTTTTGGCAACATTGGCTAGGGGATAGGAGGTCATAAAAGGCCTTAGAATCAATGTATTCCTTGTCATAAAGTAATAAGTTACCTTAGAGCTTCAAAGATTCCTTATCATTAGAGTCCTAGTGTAGGTCCATAACATAGGGAAGGGTACCTATCATTGAAAATATAATGGATAGCCAATTTGGCAAGTAGGAGATGTTAAAAGATGCAAACAAGACAGTTGCATAAAAGTTGCTACGCAAAAAAAGTTGCAATTTTTGCAAAAAATTGCTAATTGACTTGTAAAAACACTTCCAAAAATGGTAGAGGCTGATGGAAGCCCTAAATGTGAGGGGAAAAGACCTAAGAGGCTATATATAAACTTCTAAAACCCAAAAGTTTCAAGAACTACGTATCAGTGTATGACCTACATAATGGAATGTTGATTTTTTAATGTAAAAAGGAAAATTTGAGAGTAATGAAAGATTTTGGATATTAGTTTGACTATTGTATCACTTTGGCATTGTAGATAGTCTTGTGTTAGACATTTTTTCTTCTATAGGTTAGGTTTTTCTGTGTTTCCTTTCAGCGTTTTGTAAATTTTCTTGTTCCAGCCAGTTTGTTTACCTGTACCAAGTAGTTTTCATTAAAAGAGATCTACCTTGCTATACTACCAAAGAAAATAGTACAACCTCTTGGGGATAATTAGTGTAGTCCATTTACTTTCTTTTGGTAGAAGTAAGGGCCCTCAAAATGCATGGAAGCAATTTTGAGTTCTTCCCTAGGTGAGCAAATGCATGCTTGGCTAGGGAATGTTAACATTACAGAGCTCCAAGACAATAGGGTTATGGAGATCATTGATAGAGTAGTTTTGGAGAGTTAAGGGGAGTAAGTGAAGGATCCTTGGGAAGAAGGATAGGGTGCTACCAATCCATTAAGGCACGTATCCAACCCAAACAACAAACTGGTCTTGAAAAGGCCTAAAAACCCTTAAAAGCCTCAATTTTTGCAGCGATGTTGTACAATAGTTTTGAGGCTTATAACCTTGAAAATTTGAGAATAATAATGAAATTAATGGGGTCATGTGAAGAATTTTTTGATTTATTAGAGGAGAAAGTTTGAAGAAATCCTTGATTTCTAGGAACAAGAGGGTTGATTGGGGCTCTTTCTTGTAGCCCTATTTTGAAGGGAAAGTGTGAAATTGGTAAGAAGAGTAATCATATTGGGTTACCTTGGACAAAAAAAAAAGTGTAATGCAAGGTCTTAAATCACCTCCATGACCCTACAAGTTGAGTGTGAGGATTAGTCAAGAAATACCTAGAATAACTCTAAAGCCTTGAGTGTATTCCACCTAGTATGGAATCCTAGCAGATTGCAAGAAGTGATGTTTGTTCAAGATAGGAGAGTGGGGCTTGGGATTGGGGGATCTTTTCATAATATGGATCCTATAGATCCATTTGGTGATCTTGTAAGACACCTTAGGTCTTAGAGGTAGACTAGAAGCATGAACTAGTGAGTAGTTCATCCCCTCTCCCTATCAAGTGGTATTAGAGCCTTATAAAAGGTGTGGGAAAAGTAAAGTGCAAACCAAGGTGAATGTTGTTAGCTACTGAATCTAGTAGTTCTAGAAAGATGGTGGCCAATTTTGAATTGGCCAAGAAGATAGAAGAACAAGAGGAAGACAATAAGTCTTTGAGAGAAAGATTGGCACAACTTGAACAATTGTTAAGTGAAGTCCAAGATATAGCAGATAATGTCAAGGACAAGATGGAGCAGAAAGAAGAGTAGGAAGCCAAAGAGAAAGAGATTGAGTTGGAGGAAGAATCCCCAACATCAAACCCTATTATACTAGAAGAGCCTTTCTTGAAGGCACTAAAAATAATAAATATAAAAGTCTTGGAAGCCTTCCCTTTATTCAGTGGCAAGATGGATCTAGACCTCATCATGGAATGGATTGAAGGAATGGAGAGCCATTTTAAATGTGATGGCATCTCTGATGCTCAAAAAGTCAAGTTGGAAAAGTCAAGGCTAAGAGGTAATTCTCTAACCTGGTGGAGATTTGTTCAAATAGAGAGGGAAAAAGAAGGGAAAAGTCCCATTGTCACTTGGAAATGGATGGTGGCTAAAAGCTAGCAAGCTTATATTCCTAAAGATTATGAAATATAGTTGCATAGGAGGAATAAAAATATTAGGAAAAAAGAGATGGATGTACACTCTTGCATTGAAGAGTTCCAAAAATTATGTTTAAGGTCCAAGGTGGTGGAAGATGAAAGCATCATATTGGAAAGGTATTTGAATGGGCTCAAGTGGTCCATCCAAGAATATGTGAGTCTTGTAACCCCTAGAAGAGTCCATCAGTGCTACCAAATGGCTTTAAAGGTGGAAGAGAAAGGAAAGAGGAAGCAAGACTATACCCCAAAGAATAGGGGAAAAGGTAGAGATAGCAGAGGACATAAGGGAAGCTATGGAGGTAGAAGCAATGATAGTAGATCCCAAGGTGAATCTGAGATGACTAAACAAAGCAGAGAAACTAGTCAAAGAGGTGGTTGAAGTAGAGGTAGAGGTAGAGGTAGAGGTAGATCACCAGGAGGAAGGGCACCATCCTACTTTGCTACAATGAAGTGTTACCACTATCAGCAATTGGGGTACCCTTCCTATAGGTGTCCTAAAACAGGATCAACATCACAAGGTGAAAAGAAAGTAGCATACATAAATGAAGATGCTTCAAGTGTGAAGTCACCTGATATTCAGTTGGATTTAGAGAGTGGTGAGAATTTAATGATAAAAAGGATTTTGATCAAAGGACTAGTTAAAGGATAGCCCAAGCAAAGAAGGTCACTCTTTAGGGTGAGGTGTAAGATTATGTGGAAGGTCTGCAATGTTATCATAGACTTAGGGTCTACTAATAACATAATTTGAAAGGAGGTCATAGCTGAACTCAAGATTCCTAAAATACCTCATAATACTCGTTACAAGGTCACTTGGTTAAACAAGGAGCAACATGGTTTGGTGAATCAACAAGCATGGATTGAGTTCACCATAGGAGGATATAAAGACAAGATTTTGTGTGATATTTTACCCATGGATTCTTGTCACCTATTATTAGGTAGGCCATGGCAGTTTGATAAAAAATCCATGCATAATCATGAGCTCAACTCATACACCTTTAAGAAGGATGGAGTGAGTTACAAAATTCAATCACTACTTGAATCAAATAATCAAGGGAGTGGACCTAATGTGCTGATGTTGAAGGGGAAAGTGTTCATGAAAAATCTTGATAAAGAAGAAGGAGTAGGTTATGCTATTGTGGTGAAACCCAAGGAGGAAAAAGAGACTAAGAAGGAGGAGATACCTTACAAAGTGCAGTAGATTTTGGAGGAATTTAAGAGCATTATATAAGATGGAACACCTACAATCCTGCCACCTCAAAGAGTAATCAACCATCAAATAGATTTGGTTCTAGGGGCATCTCTCCCAAACAAGCACCATACAAGCTAACTCCTAAATAGATTAGGGAAGTTGCAAAGCAAGTACAAGAATTTATGGATCAAGGGTTGATAAGAAAGAGCATCAGCCCATGTGTTGTGCCTACTATTTTGGCACCAAAAAAAGGAGGAACATGGAGATTATGCACAGACTCTAGAGCCATAAACAAGATCACAATCTGGTATAGGTTTCCCATACCAAGGATTAAGGACTTAATGGATTTCCTAGGAGGGTTTAACTACTACACCAAGATATACCTTAAAAGTGGCTATAATTAGATAAGAATAAAAGAGGGAGATGAGTGGAAAAAGGACTCTTTGAATGGCTAGTCGTGAAATTTGGCCTCTCAAATGCTCCAAGTACATTCATGAGGCTCATGAATGAGGTGTTGAAAGACTTCATAGGTAAGTTTGTGGTAGTCTACTTAGATGATATATTAATTTCTATCATGAGTAAAGAGGATCACTTAAAGAATATTAGAATTGTATTGTCTAAGCTAAAAGAGGAACACCTAACCATCAATATAGACAAGTGTGATTTCATGAAGCAAGAACTAGTCTATTTAGGCTTTGTTCTATCTCAAGTAGATCTTAAAATGTATGAAGATAAAGTTGCAACAATATTGAGTTGTCAAACTCCCAAGAATGCTAGTGATGTGAGGAGTTTCCATGGCCTAGCTCAATACTATAGAAAGCTCATCAATAACATCAATGGGATATGTGCGCCCATGATGGACACTATCAAGGGTGGAATAAAGACCAAATTTATGTTGACACAAACATCAAACAAGGGATTTGATACATTGAAGAAAGAGGTAGCTACTAAGCCTATTCTAAGGTTACCTGCTTTTAATGAACCTTTTGTTGTAGAATGTGATGCTAGTAATATAGTAGTGGGAGGAGTCTTAAGTCAAAGAAATAGACCAGTGGCTTTCTTTAGTGAAAAGATAAATGTAGAAAAAAAAAAGTACTCTTCCTATGATTAGGAACTTTATGCACTTGTTCAATCCCTTAGAAAATGGAGGCATTATCTTTTTCCCAAGGAGTTTCTAGTGTTCATTGATAATCAAGCTTTGATTTTCCTCAACTCCCAAGACAATATAAGCTATAGACATGTCAATTGGGTGGAGTATTTATAGTCTTATACTTTCACCATAAAGTATAAGAAGGGGCAGTTCAATAAAGTAGCAAATGCTTTGAGTAGAAGGCTACTCATTGTCCAAGAAATCCAAGTAAGGAGCATAGGATTGGGTAACTTTAAAGAACTCTACCAAACTGATGGAGACTTTATAGCAGCATAAAAGGTGTGTCAAGAGCACCTAAATCACTTTCATGGTGATTTTTTAGACTATACATTATAGAATGGGCTACTCTCCAAAGGAGGGTGATTGTGTGTACCAAAAGGATCTATGAGGGAGAATCTCATTCAACAAAAACATAATGAAAGTTTGAGTGGCCATTTTGGCTTAAGTAAGAACTTAAAATTGGTTCAAATATATTGCTATTGGCCTAAAATGTAAAGAGATGTCAGAGCCTATGTTGAGAAATGCATCATATGTCAAAGACAAAAGGGGACTTCTACAAATGTAGGACTTTACCAACCTCTCCCAATACCAAACAAACCTTGGAAATGTGTATGTATGGATTTTGTGGTTGGTTTACCTAGAACAAAGAGTGGTTTTAATAGAATCTATGTGGTAGTGGATAGATTTAGGAAAATGAGTCATTTTATTCCATGCAAGTTCACCCATGATGCAATTCATATTGCTTATTTGTTTTTCAAGGAAGTTGTGAGGATTCATGGCTTGCCAAATAACATTGTATTTGATAGGGATAACAAATTTATGGGACACATTTTGAGATCCCTATGGCAAAGACTAGGTACCAATCTATCATTTAGTTTAGCCTACCATCCTCAAACTGATGGTTAGACTAAAGTGGTCAACAAGACACTTGGAAACTTGTTAAGATGCATAACCAAGGAATATGGTTTGACATGGGATTTAGTCCTTCATCAAGTAGAGTTTTCTTACAATGGAAACATTAATAGAAATATAGGCAAGCCTCCCTTTGAGATTGTGTATGGGATACATCCTAGAGGTGTATGTGAATTGAGAAACCTAGATGGTCAAGTACCTAATAGTGGGTATGCTAAATATTTCTGTCAATCTATGAAGGAAGTGCATGATCAAGTAAAACAGTCCCTCATTGACAACACCAAGAAGATCAAGGACAAATTTGATCTTAAGAAGAGATAAGTACACTTTTCTATAGGGGACTTGGTTATGGTTCACCTAAACAAAGAAAGAATGGAAAAGGGAACCTCAACAAAGCTCCAGATGAGAAGACTTGGACCATGTCCTATACTGGCCAAATATGGATAGAATGATTAAAAGATTGGGTTGCAAGATGATCTAGCCATTTCCCCAATCTTCAATGTAGCAAATTTAGTCAAATATAAAGGACCTCTTATTGAGGTAGAACAACATGTGGACAAATCTCAGAAGGATGCTCAAACAACAACTCTACCACCTAAGCCCAAGCTCCAAATAGAGAGGATATTAGACTCTTGAGTTCATACCAAGACCAGTTATGGTAAACACAAATAACAACTTGTCAAGTGGAAAGGTAGACCAAACTTAGAGGCTACATGGATCCCTGAGATTCAATTCAAGCTTTAGGGTATACATCTCGACCTTTTGTCTCTAGAAGGGTACTTAGCTTCTTTGGTGGGGAGTATGGTGTAGGGGTACCTTGAAACATAGGGCCCTCACCATTTGCAATTTTTTTGTGATATTCTCCAAGAGATATTTTTTAATTTGAATAAAGGTCTAAGGACCTAGGTGTGTATTTTGGCAACATTGGCTAGGGGATAGGAAGTCATAAAAGGCCTTAGAATTAGAGTATTCCTTGTCATAAAGTAATAAGTGACCCTAGAGCTTAAGGGAGTCCTTGTTATTGGAGTCCTAGCATGGATCTCTTTCCTAGATAAGGGTCCCTAGCATTGAAAATCTAAAGGATAGCCAATTTGGCAAGTAGGAGATGTTAAAAGAAGCAAACAAGAAAGTTGCATAAAAGTTACTATGCAAAAAAGTTACAATTTTTGCAAATAATTACTGATTAATTTGTAAAAACACTTAAAAGCATGGTAGAGGCCAATGGAAGCCCTAAATGTGAGGGGAAAAGACCTAAGAGGCTATATATAAACTTCTAAAACCCTAAAGTTGCTAGAATTGTGTGTCAGTGTATGACTTGCATACTGGAATGTTGATTTTTGAGTGTAGAAACAAAAATTTAAGAGTAATAAAATATTTTGGGTGTTAGTTTGATTGATTTATTGCTTTCAAATTGAAAATAAACTTTGTCTATACATTTTTTCTTTAGTAGGTTAGGTTTATTTGTGTTTCCTTTTAGTGTTTTGTAAGTTTTCTTGTCCCAGCCAATTTGTTTGTCCTATACCAAGTAGTTTGCATTAAAAGAGGTGTAACTCACTATTTGACTATAGAAAAAGTACAAAATCATGGGGATTGTGAGTTTACTCCACTTACTTCCTATTGGTAGAAGGAAGGGCCCTCAAAATCCATGGAAGCAATTTTGAGCTCTTGCCTTAGGTGAGCCAATGCATGCTCATCTAGGGAATAGTAACATTATTGAGCTCCAAGACAATAGGGTTATGGAGATCATCAAAAAATTAGTTGTGGAGAGTGAAGGGGAGTAAGTGAAGCCCCTGCTACCAATCCATTAATGCACCTAGCCAACCCAAACAACAGAATGGTCTTGAAAAGGTCTAAAAACCCTTAAAACCGTCAATATTTGCAGAGGTGTTGTATGATAGTTTTGAGGCTCAAAACCTTGAAAATATGAGAGTGATCATGAAATGAATGGGGTTCTATGAAGAAATTTTTTATTTCCTAGTTGAATAAATTTGAAAAATTCCTTAATTTCTCAAAACAAGAGGGCTAATTGGGGCTCTTTCTTGTAGCCTTGTTTGGAAGGGAAAGTGTAAAATTAGTAAGAAGACTAATCGTATTGAGTTACCTTGGAAAAAGAAGAAGAACTATAATCCAAGGTCTTACATCACCTCCATGACCTTGGAAGTTGAGTGTGAGGATTAATCAAGAAAGATCTAGAATAACTTTAAAACCTTAAGTGTATTCCACCTAGTATGGAAACCTAGCAGATGGCAAGAAGTGAAGTTTGTTTAAGATAGGAGAGTGGGGCTTGGGATTGGGGGATCTTTGCATAATAGGGATCATATAGATCCATTTTGTGATCTCTTAAGACACATTAGGTCTCAGAGGTAGACTAGAAGCATGAACTAGTGAGTAGTTTATCCCCTCTCCCTATCACTTATTGCACTTATGATAGTGACCAACATACTTCTACTTAGTATTCTGATTTGTAGTCTCGCTCCTCAAAAAATTAGTTGTATGTCTAAACTTTCCACAATTAGGACAATAGGGGTTAGATTTCTTACCTTTTTTATCTCTTTGTTCATCACTTTTAGATGATTCTCCTTCCTTAGTTCTAGTGTATCCTAATCTAGTAGTATCATCATTAGGTCTAAGAGATCTCATCAGCTTCTCAATGTATTTGATGGCTTCACTTGGTTTTTTGAAACTTTTAGCAACTTCCTTTTCCCTTCTTAGATCACTACTCAATTATCCATTCTAAACTTTTAGGGTTGTAATCTTAATGTCCTTATCATTTAGGTCATGATTAGCAATCATCACTTGATTCATTGTCTCCAATTGCATGCTAGCAATTTTGCACACTTTTGATGTCTTCTCTTCAAATCTATTGATTAATATCCTTTTTTCATATTCAATCATGACTTTGTCTTCTATAGCTTTCTTTTTCTACTCAGTCACCTCATAAAGTAATATAGCTTACGCTTCTTGTTCTATTTTTATATTTCTAACCCCTTCAATTAGGGTACTATTCTTTTCCATCAGATCTACAACTGCTGTATCAAATTCTCCAAAGTTTCCTTCTATAAATAATCAAGTAGTGTCAATCTTTTACTAATGTGTGTCATTTTATTCAATGTCTATCTCTTTCCTTCTCTTTAGTGAGCAGTTAAGATCATCTCTTACTTTATTTAGCTATTGTAGGGAAAACTATCTTTAATCTTCTTATTCTTAATAGTCTTTCCCAACTTGTAGACTTCCATCGTCAAGATCTTTCCTCAAAACTGCAAAGCTTTCCTTTCTAGAGAACAAGGCTTTCATTCCAATTGTTGGAAATACAATAGGAAAGGTAAACTCTAAGAGGTGGGTGGTGGGGTGAATCAGGACTTCAAAACTCTAACCATAAAATCATTCACCTCAAACCCATCTCACGATTTGCATCTGAACTAAAATACCAAACAAAACATATTTATCTATAGCATGAAATCAAATAAAAATTCACACATATGACACAAGATATGATTTCCCAAAATCCCTCCAATGACAAGGTAAAACTAGGGTGGGAATGACACCCACAAATCTTCACTACTATAGTTATAACATGTATCCAATGAAGGTTACAATGTTTGGTCATGAAACATGATCTACCCTATGAAAGGTCTACCCAGTTAAAGGCTTACAAGATTGTTAGATCTTACCCTATTAAAGGATTTCAAAACCCTATTAGAAGTGCACTTGGTTAAAGGAGTTCATCTTATAATGAAGTAAGTGCCCTATTAAAGTATTTACAACAACCTATTAAGTCTACTTTGTTAAGAGATTTAATTGATTCACTTGTTAGAATGTCTCATCAATGATCCTGCAGTTAGCACTCTGCTACTAGATAACATATCACCTCTTTCCATGTATCCTTGATACTCTCTGATTAGATGTATCTCTTCTATCCTCTAATCCCTTTCCTTTGTTCTCCTCTAGTATATTTTTCAATTCATAACTTATTATTACAACTCCTTAGTCACAATGAAATTATCTATTTGTGTATGCAAACTTCTCTCTCATTACATGAAAATGTACTAGGGTTTACCTTAAGAAGATCTTTGTGAGTCAGGGTTAGGTATGAATCAATGATTGTGATTATGAATCAATGATTGTCATTCACCCGTATTGCTACTTAATCCTTCCATTTTTCTTATTGATTAGATGTATTACATAGGGATCATCAATTTAGATTCAATCTTATCATCTAGGATCTCAAAATAATTGTTAAGTCAAATAAAAAATGGTTTACATAGTAGTTTGTGCCATTTAAAACAACTATATCCAAAACTATATTACTCAACACTTGAAGTCTCTAATGCTTGGAATCCACTATATCTTCATTGCTGTAACTCAGCACTTGAATGACTTGGCATCCATTGATCACTCAATATCTAAATCACTAGGCATCAACTCTTTTTTTGACACTAATTACTTACTCAGAACATACTAAGTATCACACTTGGTATACACTATCTAACCTATTATGCTCAACATGCATTACTTGTTTGGCATGAAGTAAGTTATAATTTGTAAATGACCTATGTGTATTGTCACTCATATGTCAAAACCAATTTGAGATCAAAATGAAGTGGGTACAATCAGATCCACATTTTAGAGGGAAACGAGTTGAAAACAACTTTCAAAACTAGGTATGGTTTGTAATAATGGAAGGTTATGCCTTTTGGTTTATGAATCACACCTAGTACTTTTATGAGACTCATGAACATTGTGTTACATTCCTACATTGGTGAGGTTGTAGTAGTTTATTTTGATGATATAATAATTTTTAGTAAGGGAAGGGAAGAACATCTGCAATGCTTGATGGTCATATTGGGGGTATTGAGAAGAGAAAACTTCTATGTTAATTTGAAGAAGCATAGGTTGAGGCAAGCAAGCTTGGTTTTTCTAGGGTTTTTCATTTATATAGATGGTGTTGAGATGAATCCAAATAAAGTTTGAATCATTCTTGAATGGCATAGTCCATGTAGTATCACCAAGATGAGACAATTTCATGGCTTGACTACTTTCTATGGAAAGTTCATTTGTAATTTCAATAGCATTATAGCACCTATGATAGACTAAACTAAGGGTCAAGAGTTTTCATGGACCAAAGAGGATGAAGAGAGTTTCCAATACCTAAAGAAGAAGGTCACTGAAGCTCTAATACTAGCACTACCAAATTTTGATAAAGTGTTTGAAGTGGACTATAATGTTTCACATGTGGCCATTGATGTTGTACTCAACCAAGAAAGTAGGCCAATTACCTTTTTAGTGAAAAATTGAATGATGTGTGAAAGAAATATTCAACATATGATATAGAATTCCATGAAATTGTGCAAACTTTGAGACACTAGAAGCATTATCTAGTAGCCAAAGAATTTGTGTTCATTCTAGACCATATTGCTCTAAAATACTTGAACACAAAAATGAAATTGAATGCTAGACATGTAAAATGGGTCTCTTTCCTATAGGGGTTTACCTTTGTTTTGAAGCATAAATTAGGGAAATAGAATCTAGTTAAAGATGCCTTGAGTACGTGAGTTTTTCTTTTGACCATCATGGAAATAGAAGTGTTTGGTTTCAATGCAATAAAATCCTTGTAAGAATCTGATAGTGACTTTTGGGAAGTTGTTGATCAATTGAAGGATATAGTACCTAGGCATGTAGATACTATTCAAGGTAAGTAGTTAATGCAAGATGGTTATTTATTCAAAGGGAAGTAGTTGTGTGTTCCTGTAGGCTCAATGCAGGAAAATATTATTAGAGAAATTTATAGCTTCGTATGGTTGGGCATTTTGGGAAGGATAAAAGAATAGCTTTGGTAGTAGATAAGTATTACTAGCCAAAGATGAAGCAAGATATCTTTAGGTTTGTAGAAAGGTGTAAAATTTATCAAGTAGCCAAAAGGCACTCCTAGAACACCACATTGTACATGCCACTACCAGTACTAGTAGGAGCATGGATAGACTTGAGTATGGATTTTGTGTTGGTACTACCATATATACGTCGAGGTAATGATTCTATCTTATAAGTTGTGGAAATATTGTTAGAAATGGCTCATTTCATTGCTTGTAAGAAATCTAGTAATTCCACTAGGGTGGCCAAGTTTTTCTTTTTTGAAATAGTTAGATTGCATGTGGTTCCAAAAATGATCACCTCTAATCGAGATAAACTTATAAAAACTCAATGAACAAGTCAACTGGTATGTCACCATTTAATTTTTTTTATGGTCATAATCCTTAGGGTGTTCTCAATTTGGTGTAACTTCCCTTGGGTGATAGAGACAATGATGATAGCGAAGCCTTTGTAGAGTAGCTCCACTAGCTGCACGAAGAGGTGAGATAGATGTTACAAGATAGAAATGAGTAGTACGCAGCTTCCATAGATGCTACTTAAAGGTATCAACTTTTTAGTGTAGGTGATCTAGTGATGGTTTATCTTAGAAAGGAGAGGTTTTCTATTGGGACTTATCATAAATTGAAATATAATAAAATTGGTCCCTACAAGACTCTAAAGAAGATTAATGATAATGCTTATGAGGTAGAGCTTCCCAATAGTCTTGATATATCTCTTGTGTTTAATATTCCTTATTTGTATACTTTCCATGGTGATGATGTCTCTATTGAAATGAAGGATGTGGTAGACTAGACATACACCATCCCCATCAAGAAAAGGGAAAAGGTTTCATAGATTCTAGACAAGAAAATTGTCCAGACTCGTCAAGGTGAGTACAATAGATATCTCATATAGTGGGAAGGGTTGGCACTAACAGACAACACCTAGGTTACAGAATGGGATTTGCAGAAGCTCGATGAGCCTGAATGGAAGTAGTTTGAGGATCAAAACTTGCAGGAGTTGTGTTCATTTTGAGAAGGAGAGAATTGTTTAGGGGAATTCGATGGCAAGACTATTGACTCAGATGTGGGTTTTGGTTGAGATTCACTTTAGAGGGTCATAAATTTTGACTTAGATATGGGTTTTGGCTTAAATTATACTCGTAATTGCTGTAAGAATTTGGTATAGCTCTAATACCATGTAAGAATTTTCCTTAGGGAAAAATTCACCCAAGACCAAGAAGCATAGTAACTAGCACAATAGACCAAAAGTACACTAGGATGAAAATTAATTCAAAATAGACCAAAAGTACAATAGTATGATCAAAATAATAATATGATATTTAATTCATGTTGGATGAAAAGTACACTAGGAGTGCCTGAATATAAAGGCCTCTAAACTGACTAGGAGTTAGCACACTGATAATTCTTGTAATGAGGCACATGTCCACCAAGAGTGTATTATCCTCCATTAAGCACAAGAGTTAGTGTGATGATGAGAGGATAAGCCTACAAAGGTGTAGCACACAAAATTATGTTGTAGACACCATGTGCTTAATTAAGAGTACGAATAACTATGTTGTCAACATGATAATCCATATGAGTATGCAAAATCCTAAGTGTCTAACCTAAGAAATAATAAAATAATGTATTTATCTTAAGTAAACTTCAATAAAGTGTAATAAATAATTATTTACACTAACACCCCCCCTTAAGTGCAACTTAGGGGAATGCACTTAAGCTCACAAAAGCTATGATGAAATGCATAATGGGTCCTAGCTACTAGGCCATGTTAGGTACCCACATACAAATGCAATGCTGAACACATAATGTAATCTCTTTGCAAATGGGGAAAGAAGGAAAACTTCATTGGAAAAACCCTCCACCAAAAAGAGAGAAAAGTACAAAATAAAAAGATGCATGAATGGATGAAGTAAACAATACTCCCCCATTATGACGTACATCTTGCATATACAATAAAGAATCCCTCAATGAAATCCCTAGCTTAGTGAAGGATCTTGTAATGATAAGTGTCTGAAGACAAAAAAAATCCAATGTTGATAAAGAACATTTCTTCCTCTAGGAAGGAGATACACTAGATTTAGGTGCAAGTATGCTTACCACTATGGATAGGAAGATGGGAGAGGAATCCAGATGTAGTATGTAGTGGATGTTGGCTCTGAAGTTTTCTCAAATGTTGACAAGTCCTTAATGAATGAAGATGCCACAAACCAAACTGGTGCATACCCAAAAGATGGTGGCAAGCAATGTAACATGTCTATGTGTGAAATTGAATCAAACATCAGAGATGATGAAGCATCCAAATAGGAAAATGTAAGAAGAGAAGCAATGTCACCTCCCTTCAATGATGTAGACATGCCTATGATAGAAGCTTCTTGATGACCAAAGAAGCTGCACCATGAAAGCTGAATGATGGTTCTCCCTATGGGAAGAAGTGTTGCCAAAGGTGTGGGAGAGAATGCTCCCAACTGGTAGGAAGAATCCTCAAAAAATAGGTCTGAGGAAAATGAAATACAATATCCATAGAATGATATGTCTCCTCATAAGTGAATAAGTCCACCTCCAATTGCTATAAAGAAGCCACAATCATGTCAGAATGATCAAGTGCTTGAGATTCAGAGTGTGCCCTCACAATGAGTGAAGAAGTCTCTTCAACAAAGAGAAGATTAATTTCGTCGATGATGTCTCACACATCTTCAATCTGATACTCCACAAATAACCCTACAATGTCTAGAAGGAAGTCATCCCATGAAGCTGAAATAGGAATTGCATTGAGTCAAGAGCATCTGAGTCTAGAATTGGATCAATAGAAGTAATAGGTTTGATCTCATCTACAGTTGAAGTTACCATTATTGAAGTGATGAAAGATAGAATATCCTCTGGAAATGGAGGGACTCATAGATCTCCATATGCTTTCCAAAGAGCCATCCAAATATCATAAAGAAAACTTACCACACTAAGAGGAGCAAAAGAGTTCTCACTCATACTTCTATACATAAATTAAAGAAGAAGATGAAGATGTTTGAAACAAGTAGGGTTAGGTGGTGGTATCTTTGAAGATAGATAAGGAATCACTTCCATATGTTCTCTTATTAGATGATCAATGATTAAGGCACTCCAATCCTAATAGTTCCTTGGTCTCAACTTTGGTCTTATATTAGACTGACATATGTGAAAAGAATCCATGAGATCAATGAATGTATGCACCCCCTAGAATATAGAAATAATAAATTGACCCCCCTAAGGCATGATTTGACACTTTATAGGTAGTGCGATTACAATGGGCCACTTTGTCAATTTAGGGCCTATTTCTAAAAGTAGTATTTCTATCCATAGAAGCCTATAATCTGATTGTACATCTAGAAAGTAGACAAAAAAATGAACTTTAAAAAAAAATGAAACCTAATTTGGAGTCCAGATGAGTCTATATGAAGCCTTTGAAGTGGAAAAAAATGAGATTTGTGATTTTCAAAAAAATTCAAGAATAGAGAGGTCAAATAGTCTACACCAATGTGTATATCACAAAATTCTACCCCCAACAAAAAAAAATGCTCTCAAAAAGTTTGTATGAGGGAGATATTGTTATTTGAAAATCACCTCTGTAATTATTTTTCCTCAATCACCATCATCATGCCTTCAAAAATTAAATGACTCTAACTTTCACCTCAAATGTTTGATTTTGGTGAAGAAAATATCAATTTGGGGGTTTTTGACCTTCTAAATATGATGCCAATATCTGATTTGTACTAGCAAGCTCCAATCTTGTCCTACAAAAAAATATCTCCTCTATAGGCCTAATGGCCAAAAAAATTTGAACAAAATATGCAAGTCTAAAAAATAATGCAGAGAAATTGTAGAGACTAAAATAATAAAATATGTAGATCTAAAAATTAAATTCAGAGATTTGAAATGATCATACTATACTTGCAAATCAGTCCTTTGGGTGTCAGTTTGCAAAAAAAATGCCTCAAATTTGACTATTTCCCAACATAGGCAAATTTATAGTCAAAATTCATTGAATCAACACTTTGGATGCAATGGTGAGGTCCACTTTGGCTCTAGACACTCCCAATATCTATAGATACTCTAGATTTGAGTAAAGGTGTCCTCAAAGAGGTGAAGCAATATTGGTCTCCAATGGCTATGAAATGAAGCCTTTGTGGCTCTAATACCATGTAATAATTTTTTATAACTTTGATAGTATGTAAACATTTGGTATAGCTTTGATACCAAGTAAGAATTTGCCTTAAGGAAAAATCAAGCCAAGATCAAGAAGCACAAGACTAACACAATATGGACCAAATAGAGTATGATCCAATTTTCAATATCTGAGAACATTATTCATTCTCATGTCATTATTCTAATCATACTCTATTTGGTCCATATTGTGCTAGTCTTGTGCTTCTTGATCTTGGCTTGATTTTGCCCTAAGGTAAATTCTTACTTGGTATGAAAGCTATACCAAATTCTTACAATTGCATGGGGATGAGTTATTTGGATTCCCAATTGCACTCAGCTCGATAAGAATGAACTAGAAATGAAAAGGAAAATATTAAGACATGGAGAAAGATGGAGAAAAAGATGAGAAAAAAATTCTTACACATGGATTATTCACAAACCCTCTTTCATAAATTC
Organism: Cupressus sempervirens; assembly: GCA_028749045.1. Lineage (NCBI taxonomy): Eukaryota > Viridiplantae > Streptophyta > Pinopsida > Cupressales > Cupressaceae > Cupressus > Cupressus sempervirens. The sequence goes on from CM053787.1 coordinate 284,540,447, forward strand.
TAGAATTTGAAGCAAAACTTGTCTTTGGTGCAAGTCTATACAAATGAATTCTACAAGCTATCCATGCACATAGAGAATTAAGAAAATAATGAGCAAATGGCCACTAGATATGTGAATGGCCTAAAATTCTCTATCCAAGATGAACTATGCATGAATCATTTTAACACTATGGAGAAAGCCTACCAATATGCTCTAAAGGCTGAAGACAAGTAGAATAGGCAATATAACTAGAGTAATAAAGGTGTTTGAAGGGGTATCTTAACCCCATTTCAAGGAGGTTCTAATAATGGTTGGGGAGAGAGATTTCAAATATTTGAAAAAAATATAGACACTAGGCAACATCCTCCAAATCAAGAAAGAGGAAGGGGGTTTCAGAGAGGTCGATACTACAGAAGTGGAAGAGGCTAGGAAAACCAAAGAAGGGCTCTCACATGTTTTAGGTGCAGAGAAGAAGGACACATGACTTTCAAGTGTTCCAATTTTAACATGAAAGATAGAAATCAAGGAGGGTCATCTAGAGTGAACGCAACCTAGGCTAACAATGAAGGTTTTGAACAAGAAGTGTCTCCAGATATAGGAGAAAGTCTCATTACAGGAGGACAATTATTATTCCATCAAAGGAGGCTGTAGAGGAGAAAAACACTAATGATTCATGGCTCAAAACCAACATATTTCAGACAAGGTGTACCTCAAGAGGAAATGTATGTCAAGTAATTGTTGATGGGGGTAGTTGTGAGAATATGGTTTCAAAATAAATGGTGGAGAAACTAAATCTCCAATGTGAAAAACACCCTCATACATATTGGATTGCATGGTTTAAAAAGGGAAGTGAAGTCATAGCAGATAAGAGGTTCCTTGTGAAAATTTCCATAGGAAAGGTGTACAAGGATAAGCTATGGTGTGATGTGATTCTGATGAACACATGCCATGTCCTCTTGGGTCATCCCTAGTAGTATGACAGAAGGTTTATTCATTGCTTGTAACAAAACTAGTGAGGCCACTAGGGTGGATGAGTTATTCTTTTTTGAAATAGTCAGATTACATGGGGTTCCAAAAAATATCACCTCTAACAAAGATAATAAGTTCTTGAGTTAGTTTTGGAGAACCATATGGAAGAAGATGGGAGCAAAGTCAAAGTTTAGTAGCTCTTATCATCCACAAACTAATGGAAAAATAGAAGTTGTCAATCATAGTTTGGGTAATTTTTTGCAATGTATTATTGGAGAGAAGCCCAAATAATGGTATTTGGAATTTCCCCAAGAAGGTCAACTAGTAAGTCACCATTTCAAGTTGTTTATGGTCATAACCCTCAAAGTGTTCTCAATTTTCTTTAACTTTACTTGGGTGATAGAGTCAGCGACGATGGAGAATCCTTTCTAGAGTAGCTCCACCAGCTATAGGAAGATGTGAGATAGAATTTGAAGGACAACAAAGAGTGGTACAAAGTTTCCAAAGATGCTACTCAAAGCTATTAGGTTTTTAGTGTAGGTGATCTAGTGATGGTTTATCTTAGAAAGGAGAGGTTTCCTACTAGGACTTACCATAAACTAAAATATAATAAAATTGGTCCCTACAAGATTTTGAAGAAGATTATGATAATGCTTATGAGGTAGAGCTTCCCAATGATCTTCATATATCTCCTATGTTTAATATTTATAATTTATATACTTTCCATGGTGATGATGGATCTATTGGAAGTGAGGATGTGGTAGACTGGACACACACCATCCGCATCAAGGAAAGGGAAAAGGTTGCATAGATTCTAGACAAGAAGACTATTCAAACTCTCTAGGGTGACTACAATAGATATCTCATGTAGTGGGAAGGGTTGGTACTGACAGGTAGCACTTGGTTTATAGAACAAGATTTGCAGAAGCTAGATGAGCCTAAATGGAAGCAGTTTGAAGACTAGAACTTGTAGGAGTTTCATTTCTTTCAAGAAGGGGAGAATGACGCATTAGCATTTGAGGGTCAAGGCTATTGACTCAGATGTGGATTTTGGTTGAGATTTACTTTTGAGGGTCATAACTTTTGACTCGGATGTGGGTTTTGGCTAAATTTTATAGGTAGTTGCATGGGGAGGAGTTATTTGGATTGCTGATTGAGATTAGCTTGATAGGAATGAACTAGAAATGAAAAGGAAAAGATTAAGGTATGGAGAAAGATGTAGAAAAAGATGAGAAAAATTTCTTACCCATGAATTATTCGTAAACTCACTTTCACAAATTACAAAATTTGAAGCAAAACTTGTCTTCAGTGTAAGACTATATAGATTAATTCTATAAGCTATCCACACATAGAGAGCATCAAGAAAATAATGAGTAGATGGTTGCTAGATATGCAAATAGCCTAAAGTTCTCTATCTAAGATGAACTAAGCATGCATCATGTTAATAGTATGGAGGAAACCTATCAATTAGCTCTAAAGGTTGAAGAAAAGTAGAATAGGCAATATAACCAAAGGAATAGAGGTGGATGAAGGGGTACCTCAACCCCATTTTTGGGAGATTCTAAGAATGGTTGGGGAGAGTGTTTTTAAGGATTTGAAAAAAATATAGATGCTAGGGAACATCCTCCAAATCAAGAAAGAGGAAGGGGGTTTTAGAGAGGTTGAGGATACATAAGTAGAAGAGGCTAGGAAACTAGAGAAGGCCTCTCACTTTTTTTAGGTTTGGAGAAGAAGGACAATGGGCTTTCGAGTGTTCCTATTTTAATATGCAAGATAGAAATGAAGGAGGGCCATCTAGAGTGAACCTAGCCTAGACTAACAATGAAGGTTCTGAACAAGAAGAGTCTACAAATATGGGTGAAAGTCTCATGTTAAGGAGGACAATGATTATTCTATCCAAGGAGGATGTAGAGGAGAAAGGAATTGATGATTCATGGCTCATAACCAACATATTTCAAACAAGGTGTACCCTAGGAGGAAAGGTATGTCAAGTAATTATTGATGGGGCTAGTTGTGAGAATATGGTTTCAAAAGAAATGGTGACGAAACTAAATCTCTAGTGTTGAAACCACCCCAATCCTTATCAAATTGCATGGTTTAAAAAGGGAAGTGCAGTCATAGTAGATAAGAGGTGCCTTGTTAAATTTTCCATAGGAAAGGTGTACAAGGATGAGCTATGGTGTGATGTGATTTAGATGGATGTATGCCATGTTCTCTTGGGTCATCCTTGGTAGTATGACATAAAGGTTTTTCATATTGGGGAAAATAATACTTACACCTTCTTGAAGGATGGATCTAAGGTAGTCTTATTACCTCTCTAGGGTGATGGAAAAACTGAAAGTATGCTATCTAAAAAAGAACTTGTCAAGTAGATGAAAGTAACAAGGTGATGTTATGCATTGGTAGTAAAGAAACGGAAAGATGAAGACTTGAGTATACCACTAGAAGTAGTTGCAGTGTTAGAAGAATATTTAGTTGTTATTCCATTGGAGATACCTAATGGAAATCACCAAAAAATGAGATATCCAACATCATTTTGATCTTATTCTCGAAGCAAGTCCTCCCAATCAAGTAGCATACAAAATGAGTCTAACACAACAAGTAGAATTGGACAAGCAGGTGATTGAGCTCATACACAATGGTTTAGTATAGGAAAGCATGAGCCCCTATGCTATCCCAATATTGTTAAATCCAAAGAAAGATGGAACATGGAGGATGTGCACAAATAGTCAAGCCATCAATAGGATAACCATCAGGTATGATTTTGCTATCCCGCATTTGGATGACATGATTGATGTTCTTACCAGAGCACCATATTTCTCAAAGATTGATCTATGAAGTGGGTACCATCATATCCACATTTGATAGGGGGATGAGTGGAAAATAGATTTCAAAACTAGGGATGGTTGGTATGAAGTGATGGTTATGCCTTTTGGTTTATCCAATGCACCTAGTACTTTTATGAGACTTATGAACACTGTGTTACATTCCTACATTGGTAAGTTTTTAGTAGTTTATTTTGATGATATACTAATTTTTAGTAAGGGAAGGGAAGAACATCTACAATACCGACTGAGGATCATAGTGGGGGTATTGAGAAGAGAAAAACTCTGTGCTAATTTGAAGAAGTGTAGGTTCATGCAAGCAAGCTTACTTTTTTGGGGTTTGTCATTTCTATAGATTGTGTCAAGATGGATCTAAAGAAATTTGGAGCCATTCTTGAATGGCATAGTCCATGTAGGATCACCAAGGTGAGAATTTTTCATGGCTTGGATAGTTTCTATATAAATTTAATTCATAATTTTAGTAGCATTGTAGCACCTATGACAGACTACACTAAGGTTTAGGAGTTTTCATGGACCAAAGAGGCTGAAGAGAGTTTCCAATATCTAAAGAAGAAGGTCACTAAAGCTCTAATACTAGCCCTACCATATTTTGATAAAGTGTTTGAATTAGACTATGATGCCTCATATGTAGGCATTGGTGTTGTAATCAGCCAAGAAGGTAGGCTCATTTCCTTTATAAGTGAAAAATTGAATGATGCGTGAAAGAAATATTCTACATATGATATAGAATTTCATCCAATTATACAAGCTTTGAGACACTTGAAACATTATCCAATAACCAAAGAATTTTTGTTGTTTAGAGACCATATTGCTCTGAAATACTTGAACACACAAAATAAATTGAGCACTAGACATGTGAAATGGGTCTCTTTCCTACATGGGTTTAACTTTGTTCTAAAGCATAAATCAGGGAAACATAATCAAGTTATAGATGCCTTGAGTAGGTGAGTTGTTCTTCTAACTATCATGGAAACATAAGTAGTTTGTCTCAATTTAATCAAAGGCTTGTCTGAATCTGATAGTGACTTTTGGGAAGTTGTTCATCAATTGAAGAATCTAGTACCTGGGTATGTAGACACTATTCAAGGTGGGTATCTAATGCAATATGGTTATTTATTCAAGGGGAAATAGTTGTGTGTTCCTTCAAGCTCAATGTGGGAAAATATTATTAGAGAGTTTCATAGTAGTGGTATGGTTGGGCATTTTGGGAAGGATAATCTAATAGCTTTGGTAGCCAATAAGTACTACTAGCCAAAGATGAAGTGAGATATCTTTAGGTTTGCGGAAAGGTATCAAATTTTTCAAGTACCCAAAGGGCACTCCCAAAACACCAGATTGTACATGCCATTACTAGTACTAGTAGGACCATGGATAGACCTGAGTATGAATTTTGTGTTGGGACTGCCACATGCACAACAAGGTGATGATTCTATCTTTGTAGTTGTGGATGGATTCTAAAAAATGGCTTATTTAATTTCTTGTAAGAAAACTAGTGATGCCACTCGGGTGGCTAAGTTATTCATTTATGAAATAGTTAGATTGCATAGGGTTCCAAAAATGATCACCTTTGATCTAGATACAAAGTTCTTCAGTCATTTTTGGAGAGCCTTATGGACGTAGATGGGAAAAAAGTTATAGTTTAGTAGTGCTTCTCATCCACAAACTTATGGACAAATAGAAGTTGTCAATCATAGTTGGGGTAATTTTTTGCAACGAATTGTTTGAGACAAGCCCAAACAATGGGCTTTTGCATTGCCCTAGGCAAAATTTTCTTATATCAATGCATTGAATAGGTCAATTGGTAAGTCACCATTTCAAGTTGTTTATGATTTTAATCCTCAGGGTGTTCTTGATTTGGTACAACTTTCCTTTGGTGACAAAGTCAGTGATGATGGAGAAGCCTTTATAGAGCAGCTCCACTAGCTACAATAAGATGTGAGATAGAAGTTGTAGGATAGAAATAAGTGGTACAAAGCTTCTATAGATGCTACTTGAAGGTATCAGGTTTTTAGTGTAGGTGATCTAGTGATGGTTTATCTTAGAAACGAGAGGTTTCCTACTGGGACTTACCATATTTTGAAATATAAGAAAATTTTCCCCTTCAAGATTTTAAAGAAGATTAATGATAATGCTTATGAGGTAGAGCTTCCTACCAGTCTTGATATATCTCCTGTGTTTAATATTTATGATTTGTATACTTTCCATGGTGATGATGCCTCTATTGGAGATGAGGATGTGGTAGACTAGACACACACCATCCCCATCAAGAAAAGGGAAAAGGTTGCATGGATTATAGACAAAAAGATTGTTTGGACTCGCTAGGGTGACTACAACATATATCTCATGCAGTGGGAATGGCTAGCACTGACATATAGAACCTAGGTTATAGAATGAGATTTATAGAAGCTAGATGAGCCTAAATGGAAGTAGTTTGAGGACCAAAACTTACTGAAGCTACATTCATTTCAAGTAGGGGAGAACGATGTAGTGACATCCAAGTGTCAAGGTTGTTGACTTAGATGTGGGTTTTGGTCAAGATTTACTTCTGAGGGTCATAACTTTTCACTCAAATGTGGATTTTGGCTGAAATTTTTTAGGCAATTGTGTGGGGAGGAGTGATTTGGATTTCAAATCGAGCTTAACTCAATAAGTTGCCATTTTGACATTTTTTGTGGAGTCTAAAATATCATCTTGGTCTTTTAAATTGGATTTTTGCATTTTTTTTCCAATTTCTTAGAAAGTTGTTATTGTAATAAATCTAAAATCATATTTTTGATTTTGTTGATTAGTTGGTAATTCATATTGCCTTAGTTGGGGGCTTTTCTTGGGAAACTTAGGATTTTTAGGATGGGTTTTGGAAATTACCAAAAGTCTAAGATTATGTTTTTCCTAAAAATGTGCCAAATATGGTAAGTTTTGAAATTGTAATGAGTAATGGTTTTCTTTCATTGTAGAAGCAAAGTTGGGAAAGTTTAATAAAGAATTATGGCTTTATGAAACTTTTGTGTTGTGTCATTTTTTGATTTATTATTTGAAGGGTTTGGGTTACATCATTTTTTATTTTAATAATAAGTTATGTGTAATATATATAATTTGAAAAGAAAACCTGTAGGGAATATCATTCCATCACTTTCTTTAGGTTTAGTTAACTTCATCCTTTTTGTAGTGCAATGGAATGAATAGCAACTCACTCTTTTTACATTTCTAGGCTCAGCAAGAACTACAAAGACTTCCCCTGCACACAAGAAATATATACATTTACACATATGTGAGATAAATTATCCTTGCACTATATATATATATATATATATATATATATATATATATATATATATAAACAAATTTAAATATTTTTTTTTAAATAAAAAATACTTACCAATTCAATCTAGTGCAAAGATATGGTTATAATATGAAGAAATCAAAGGGATGTCATCCAAGTTTTCATCTTCATCTAATTCATTAGCTGTATCAGTAACAACCAGTGACACCAAACTCCATGGAGCTACACATCCAAGATCCTAGTTGATGCATTCAAAACAATTCTCATTAATGTAATGACAACAAAAATAGAAGTAGTCTCTCATGTAAAATGTCCAATTTCGATGATCGATTTTCATAACAGAATGTAAGGATCATGTTTTTTCTTTCCTCTTGCAAGCATGCAAAGTTTTTCTATCAACACCTAAACAAACATATTTAATATATAGATAAATATTAGAGATAAAAATATGTATAACACATGTACATGTATAACTTAAATAATTTTAAAACATATACTTATGCATGTACATGAACCTAATATCTTCCAAAAGACTCTACATGGTACTGGTTAACTCATTCTTGATGATGTACCAACCTCATTTCATGCAAAATGTATCTTGCACTATTCAACAACATCATGTACATTATTTATAGGAACTCTCTTCTAATTCATTTTATACTTTCATAGAGCATATTTGATGCAAACTCTAACACCATCATGTTCACCTTTTCCATGTCCAATTTCAAATAAACTTCATACATGTAGTATGTTTTCATTACAATGATATCAACAAAGTGCATAAAATGGTCTAGATGATTTGAACTCTACATCACACCCATTTGACTATACATAATGTTTATCAATACTTATGCCCCTTTCTTTCATATATGCAAAAATATCCTAAAACAATGCTCTACATAATGAATATCATGTTCTTTATCATCACTTATGTAGAAGTGATATTCTTTCTTGATGACATGTGCTTTATCTACAGTCTAAATACCATACAAATCTAATTATGCACAAGTGTCCTTTTGATGAATGAAAGAATAGTTTTCTACAAAGCCAACAACTGATAAAATAGTTCCAAGTGGAAAAATATCTCTAAATGTTTGACATTGTTGTGCTTGCTACATTGCAAAAAAAAATGGCAAATATATGGTTGAATCAAACTTTTAAATCTATCCATAAAAGCTCCAACAATTATCTCCTCTTGAACATATTCCAATATTTTTATTTCTTTCCCAATTTTATTTTCATTCCTTACATACTTGTAACACTTGCAATTTATCATTTTTCTAACATCAATATCATCATTTTAAAAGGAAAAAGATCCAAATCAGCACATGTTGTTGGAATATTTAGAATAACTAGGGGGGGGTGAAGACAATTAGTAACACTTGCAATTTATCATTTTTCTGACATCAATATCATCATTTTAAAAGGAAAAAGAGCCAAATCAGCACATGTTGTTGGAATATTTAGAATAACTGAGAGGGCGGGGTGAAGAGAATTAGTTATCCAAGGTCCAATTGTCCAAATCAAACTTTTTAGTACTTAACAAACTCATATCTATATCATGCATGAATCCATTTGATCATCCAATACTTAAACTTTTGTAGGTTATTGTCCTTCTCACTCTTCTAAATTGATGCCCTGTAAAAGGCCAACATTGTTAAAGGTTACAATGCACACTATTAAATGTGAACTGGTTAGAGGATTTTAATCACCCTGCTAGGAGTGAGCCTTGTTAGAGGAATTTAGAACATTCCATTACAATATCACCCTATTAAAATATTTACAAATGAATGTTAAGTCAAACTTAATCCAAAGGATTTACCCTAACTGATACAATTGCTAGAGAGTAGCAGAAAGACATGATCTGATAACAAAATACAACTCACTTGCATATTATAGATCTCAATTTAGGTATCCATTCTACTTGCCTTTCAATCTCCTTTTTCTTTAATAGCTTGTTCACCCCTTCAAGCATTCATCTCTTTAAGCCTTCTTTCTTTGTATGCCATTTGTAGATTCTTCCCCTTAAGCCCTTATTTCAAGCAATACAACTTCACTCCTCTAACTCTTCTTTAGGCTTCAATAACCTTCAACAATCCAACAACCATTGCTTTAGGTTTAGTATTCCCTTATAAAGAGAATTATGATCTTTTTCTACTTAATCAAAATCATCCATCTTAGGGTTAGGTAGGATTCATTAAATCTAACCATTTTTCTATTTTTTTCATCTTCTAGAAACTTCCTTCATAATCCTTATCTGATTCACCTCAAAATGGTTTATCTTGAATTTTGTGCCACCATCAAATCAATCTTATCTTGTACACATTTCACAAAATTCAAGAAATCAACTTTGTCAGCTCAAATTTAGAGAATCTTCAATCAATCTATTTATTCTATAACTCGGCAATAACTAACTTCTAATTCTCGACACACACTAGGTTACTCGACATCCACTAGAATTCACTCAACACATATAGTCTTTTTACTATCACTTGACACATACTGAATTCACTTAGGATACACTATTTTTCCATTTTACTCGGCACTAACTTATTTTTTGCTTGGCATGAACTAACATTGCTCAGGTCCTACTAATTACTTAGTCAATCTTAGCATACTCATTTTTTCCTTCTTCTTCCAAACTTAGTTAGTATGTACATCATTTTTAGCCTAAAGTAGATAAACAATACACTATATCATCAATTTCATTTCCAGTCTTAATGTTCCTTTTATACACCATATAACTCAACCTTTCTCTAGGTACTCTTGTTATCATATCCTCTTCAAATCCTCTTCATCAATCAAATCAATGATAGCATTCAGACCAAAGTAAGCAATTGTCTCACCAACAAGTAGCAGGTTTGACATCAATGATAAAATAATGATTTTTTTCACATTCTTATACTTGTAATAATCTTTTCTCAATAATCTCTCTCTTTGGCATTGATGGCAAACCAATACCAACAAACAATATCAAAAAAGAAAATGATGCAACTTCTCCCTCTATCAGTATCTTTGCATCTACTGTATAGGCTACAATCTATAGATCTCTCCTTTTTCTACTTTTCCTTCTTATGACTCCCTCTTGGAAAAAAATCTTAATTTTTATATCTCCCTTAATATGTTCAAGAATTGTTTCTCCCTCTTGATGTACTTCTCCCTCTGTTAAAGTAAACTTCTCAAGTTATATCTTCCACTTTGTGTGTCTCTCCCTCTTTGACAATAATCTCTATTCTTTTTTTTCAACTTCCTCTTTATGCGTCTCTCCCTCTTTGGAAATAATGCCAAACACATGTCATCTTATCATGTAGATATCAACAATTCAAGGTCTCCCTCTGTTACCCTGCATGCGACTATAATACTTTTGTTTTAGCTCCTTTTATACGTTAGGCAAATCCTAATGTAAGATCCACTGCATCAAATTTTAATATTTGACATGCAACTTAGTAGATGTAGGGAAATACTCAAGCTTCTTAAGTAGCTTGGGATAGGGGTAGCACCCCTAGTTTACCTCTTAGATACTCATGAGCATCCTTAGGTAAAGCCTCTATAAATATGTCAGCTATATGTTCTTTTATATTCACATACTCCATCCTTACTTCTTTGTCTTGAACCAACTCTCTCAAGTAATGATACTTGATAGCTATGTTTTTTGTCATTGTATGCATCACATAGGTCTTTGATATGCTCATAGCACTTGTATTGTCACAATAGATTACAACAGGTTTGGTGATTTCCTCCTTTAGACCTTAGAGTAACTATTTAAGCCACACAACATTTGTACAATTCATGACAAAAACCACATATTTAGCTTCAGTAGTCTATTGTGAAATACAATTTTGTTTCTTACTAGTCCATGAGACTAATCTCTTTCCCAAGAAAAATGCTCCACCACTGGTGCTCTTTCCATCATCAGTATTTCTAGCCCAATTAGCATCACTGTAGGTTCCCAGTTCAAACTTGTCACTCTTTTTGTAATATAAACCATAATCTTCTATCCTTTTTCAGATATCTCATTATCCTTTTGACAACAATTAAGTGATTCCCTTTAGGATCTACAAAAAATCTTGCAACAATCCTAACATCTAATGCAATATCAAGTCTGCTATGAACTACAGGTTACAATTTACCAATCATAGACCTATTCAATGTTTGATTTACCTCTAGAGAATCATCAGTCTTAGATAGTTTATATCCTATCACCATAGGTGTACTAACTAGTCTTGAATCTTCCATACCAAAAAATTTCAAAATTTCTTTTACATACTTAGATTGAGTAATGTAAATACCATATTTCATCTGATATACTTACAAACCAACAAAGAATTTAATCTCTCTAAACATATGCTTCTTAAATTTTTTCATCATTTCATCAGCAAATCTCTTGCATAGTACATTTTCTCCTCCAAATATGATATCATCAATAAAAATTTCAGCTAGTACAATACCTTTACAACCTTTAGTCTTTAAGTATAGGTTGTTGTTACCACTAGTCTTCTCAAAACCAGTCTTCACAAGATAATTATGCAACCTTTCATACCATGCACTAAGTGCTTGCTTTAAATGATATAATGCTTTATGCAGTCTACATAGCATGTTCTTATTATCAAAATCAAAAAATCCTTCAGGTTGTTCTATGTAAACCTCTTCTTCTAGTATACCATTCCAAAATGTTGACATGACATTCACTTGATAAACTTTGAAACCTTTGTATGCAGAGTAAGCAAGAAGAGTTCTCACTCCTTCCAATCTAGCAATAAGGGAAAATGTCACCCCATAGTCAATTCTTTCTTCTTGAGAACAGCCTTTGCAAACTAATCTATCTGTATTCCTTGTTACTTTACCATTCTCATCTAGTTTATTTTTGAACACCCCCTTGGTTCCAATAACATTCTTGTTCTTTGGTTTAGGCACAAGTGACTAGGTTTTGTTCTTCATTATTTGATCAATCTCTTCTTTCATAGCTTGATTCCATTCTTCATGTTCTAATGCATTCCTCACAAATTTAGGTTCATGTATTCTTAGTAAGCATGTGCTATTTTTCAATCTATTTCTTGTCATTGGCCCATATTCTCTTCCACAAATGATCTTTGTTAGGTACTCAACATTCCTTCCTTATAAACTATTCTCTGTATTAATCTACAACTTGGCTTCTATAGGTAACTTGGTATCCATTGGATGTGACTTGATAGTCACTAATTTTGGTTGATTAATAGCTTGAGTTATAGAATCATCAATAGTCATGCCTTCAAAGTAGTATACAAATGTGTTGAAAGATTGTTGGAAGCATGAATGCTGATGATATTCCTATGGGGGATTATTGTAGATATGTTACTATGATGATATGTTACATTCATGATTGAGTTTGGTATTGATGTCAACATAGAAATTTTCTATGGTATCTGATAGGAGAACAACATAAAGATCAAGTTGGTATGGATGGCTAGTTGAGTATTCAAACTATGCAAGGTAATGGGAAATATGTCTAAGTGTCTATTATGTGCAATTAATGTTAGAAGAAGAAATGATAAGTCTGGAAGAAGTTATGTAAGTTTTGGTGATGTCTATTTTGAGATAGATTTTATAGAGGCATGCTCTGGTAAACTTGTTATATCTCTTAGTAGACTTGTTATTCTGAGAATTGAGGTTGAGGATGTAAAGAAGACATGTTGATGATGATGTGGCTAAGTTAACTCATTATAATATTTCATATAAAAAAGGATATTCAAGTTGCAAGGTGGAAGATTAATGTTATCACCAAGTATAATGTGTTCTTAATTTGGCCCTATAATAATTAATTGAGAAGGTCTAATAGCTAACTCTAGGAATTGTTTAGAGGGTTTAGTATAAAGGAAGGACATTTTCCTTTATCAAGGAAAGTATGGAATTGTATGTATTTGGATTGATTATAAGCAGTAGTAAGAGCACAATGTGAAGTTGAGAAGAGCGGTGCGGAAGTGAAGGAAACTTCATTGCCGAGGTTTTGTTGAGTGATCCAAGGTTTTATATTTGGATCCAAGATTCATGACCTAGTCTATAAGGTATGACAATGATTGGTTTGGTCGATAGAAAAAAGGGAAGAATAACATATTAGTAAATTGCATGTTTGAGTAGTGAGCTCCTCTTGTAGTTGAAATTGCATGTTGGGCAATGGGTTCATCTTGCATACATTGTACCACAACTCCTAATAGGGATTCAAAGTCTCCTAAAAGGGATTGATATGTCCTAAATTTTGTAATAGACTCCTAACAAGGTCCATCCTCTAACAAGGAATATTTATATTATTACATGATCTTGTGGGCATCATTCCCACTAGGGTTTTCCCTTTAATCAAGGGTTTCCCTACTTAACATATCTAGTGTAATTATCTGTGTGCATCTTATTATGGTTGTTGTTTACTTTGGTTGAATGGTTAAGTTTTTTTAAAGAAGATAAATGTTTTAATTTTTAGATAACTGATTCACCCCTGCCCCCTCTTAGTTATCTTGGTGGACTATTGTTTCTAACAATTGGTATCAAAGCATTAGGTCCTTGAAGGTAAAGTTTAACAACTTTGGGAGATGCATGGAAAACATGTTAAGGAAAGATAGTCTAAAGTTTGATGGAATAGATTATGATAGCTAGAAGGAAAAGATGAAGACACATCTATTGTGTATGGGTCTAGGATATTGGGTCTTGACAAAATCAACAAAGAAAGTCATTACTAAAAAGGATTTGGAAACTTATACCGAGGTAGAAAGAGATCTTTTTATGTGTGACATGAGAGCTAGAGAAGCATTATTGACTGCACTTCCTAAAATTGAATACAATTAGGTAAAATCATTTGCTACTTCACATTTAATTTTGAAAGCTTGGGAAACTAGTTTTGAAGGTGATGCACATTCTAAGAAGTTGAGGCTACAAGGTTGGACTTGTACATTTCAAGATGCTAAAATGATGGAAGATGAATTTGTAAGAACATATGTAGGAAAGATATAAAAAAATACTATAGCTATTAAATCTCAAGGAGGAATGAAAGAATATGATGATGTTGTATGGAAAATTTTGAAGACTCTAACACCACCATTTAAGTCATCAGTTTAAATGATACAATTGTTGATATCTTGTACCAAAGATTTCACAAAGGAGTCATTGCTTAGAAGACTTGAAGCAATTGAGATTGAGCTTAGACAGTCTAGAGAATTGACTAGAACAAAGATAACTTTTGGTTGCTTGAATATTTGACCTAGTTTAACAAGGAGCACAAGTGCTAGAGGAGATTTTGTAGCAACAAAAAATCTGAGGAAGACAAAAATATTGAAGGAGTAGCCCTTCTGGTAAGAAGAGAAAAAGGAGGTAAGAAAATCTTTAAATGTTAGACTTGTGATGAATATGGTCATTATGCATCTAAGTGTCCTAAAAGAGAGAAAAAGTATAAAGGAAATTACAAACCTAGAAAAGAAAGAGAGTATTTGTATGAAAATGAAGATAATGATTTTGATGAACAAGCAAGGAGTGCTAGTGATGATGAAATAGGATTTGTGGCAATTAAAGAAGAAAGTCTAGAAAGAGTAGCTTTGGTGTCACAGGTTGAGAAGAAATATGATTGAATAATTGAAAATGTTTTTCCACATCATATGACTAGTGATATGAACAAGTTTGTTGACTTCAAAAGTCAAGATTGAGGCATTGTCAGAGTTGAAAAAAATGTAGCATGCCAAGATAAAGGTATTGGATCTTTAACTCTTGATGGTAAAACTAACACTGAGGATGTATACTTTGTTGATGGTTTGAAGCACAATCTTTTGAGTGTTGGAGAACTAGTGGACAAAAGTTATCAGTTAACTTTTATAGAGAAGACATGCATGATTAGAGACAAAGATGGAATGGTAATTTGAATAGGAACAAGATCTAGAGGTAATGTATTTTAGTTGAACCCTACTAAAATGACATGTTTGGTTGGAAAGGTAGATGATAGTTGGTTATGGCATAAGATTTTTTGTCATATAAACTTTGATAGTTTTGTGAAGACTAGTAGTATGTTTGTAGTTAGAGATTTTCCAAAGATTGTAAAGCATACTAACACAATTTGCAAGGAATGTGTGCTGGAAAAGCATAAGAAAACTTCTTTTTCTTGCAAGAAGTTTACCACTACAGAAAATTTGGAGATTGTACACATGGATCTTCACAGTCCTATGAAAACTATAGGATTCTATGGTGAAAGGCACTTTATGATTCTAGTTGATGAGTTTTCCATAATGATGTGGGCTACATTTCTTAAAGACAAATATGATACATTTGATAAGTTTAAGATATTCAAGAATAGAGTTCAGAATGCATCTAGTATGAAGATTAAATGTTTAAGATTAGATAGAGGAGGAGAATTTACTATAAATAAGTTTAACATGTTTTGAGAAGAAATTGGAATCAAAAGATAGTTATTAGCTCCGAGAACCCTTGAATAGAATGGTAATGTAGAGAGAAGAAATAGATCAATAATAGAAGCTGTAAGAGCTATGATAGCTAAGAATGAAGTATCCAAGATGTTTTGGAGAGAAGCTATAAATATAACAATGTACACTATGAATAGAGTGCAAGTCAGGAAAGACACAAACAAGACCCCTTATGAACTATGGTTTGGTCACTCACCTACAATTAAGTATTTCATAATTTTTGGTAGTGTTATATCAAAAGAGATGATGATATTGGTAAGTTTGATGCTATAACTGATGCAGGTGTGTCTCTTGGTTATTCATTAGAAAGAAAGGCTTATAGATGTTATAGTCTAAGAATTAAGACTATTATGGAAAGTGAAAATGTGAGAATTGATGAGAAATTTAGGATACAAGAGAGAATGGTTGATTACAATTCAGATGATGATGTTGCTACTAAGCCAATGAATGATGAGGTATTTCTTGAGACTAACAATGATTTGTAGAATGAAGGAGTGTAGAGGTAGGAATAAAGCTCAAAACCTTCAATAGAGCCAAGAGTTGAGATAGAAACTCCTACTTCAAGAAAGAATATGATAAAGAATCACCATTCTAAGAAAATCATCACAACCAGAGATAAAGATGTAATGACAAGAAGCAGAGTCAATGAAGAACTATGTTTGATATCTCAAGTTGAACCTAAGAATGCAAATGAAGCATGTAAAGATGATCATTGGAAAAAAGCTATGAAAGAGGAATTGGACTAGATAGTAAGGAATGAGACATAGGAATTGGTTCCTAGACTAGTAGACAAGAATGTGATAGAAACTAAATGGGTATTCAAGAACAAGATGAATGGCCAAAGTGAAGTTGTAAGGAACAAGGCAAGATTGGTATGTAAGGGTTACTTACAACAAGAAGGAATAGACTATGATGAGACCTATGCTCGAGTGGCTAGAATAGAAGTAGTAGATTATTCTTAGCCTATGTGGGACAAAAGAAATTCAAAGTGTATCATATGGATGTCAAGTCAGCATTTTTGAATGGAGAACTTGAAGAAAAGGTGTATATTGAGTAGCTTGAAGGTTGTCCTTTGAAAAATGACAAGGACATAGTATGCAAATTAAATAAAGCATTGTATGGCTTGAAGAAAGCACCTAGAACCTAGTATGCAAGTTTGGACAAGTATTTGACAAATCTTGGATATAACGAAGTTATGATAGATAGTAATCTATACTAGAAAGAAATCGATGACAGTTTGATGATTTTGGTAATATTTGTTGATGATATCATATTTGGAGGAAATAATGATGAAAGTGACAAATTGGCTAAAGAGATGAAGAAAGAATTTGAGATGAGTATGATAGGAGAAATGCAATATTTCCTTAGATTAAAAATTCTATAGAGTAAAGAAGGAATCTTTATTTCTCAAACTAAGTACTTGAAGGAGTTACTGAAAAGGTTTGGTTTGGAAACATGCAAACCTATTGGAACACCTATGGTAATTGGATGCAAGTTATCTACAAAGGAGGAGACACCTACTATTGAGCAGAAGAAGTACAAATCTATGATTGGAGGATTAGAATATCTGACTTACACAAGGCCAAATATAGCAAATTTAATTTTAATTGTTGCAAGATTCCAAGCTGATCCTAGAGAATCACATTATGTAGTAGTCAAAAGGATATTTATATATCATAAAAAAACATCACAGTTTAGATTGTGGTATGAACGATCTAATGATTTTACTCTAAGTGCTTGTAGGCTTCCATACTAGGTCAAGATAATCATGCTACCATTCCACTAACAAAGATATTTTATCCATTCTTAGAACTATCTATTGTACTATGGAAATACATTTGAATTGTCAACCTAGGGATACATGACTTGTAATGGGTTAGCACAATATGTGCACCAAGTTTCTTTAGGAGTCTTAACACCTATGCTACAAGAAAGTAAAATGCATGAAAGGAATCTATGCTACTAATATAGAATAGGAAACATACTTGGATTATGAACAAAGAACTTTAGAAAGTACAAAAAAAGTGATTCTAAACTGGATAATAGTACAAACATCCACTATGATAGTTTTCCACAAGTGTGACAAAAACTTTCATTGTAACTATGCTTCAAGACTAATTTACTAAATTTATCTTAAGCAATAAATTGTGAGAAATGAATCTATTCTACTTAAATATATTCCACCTCTCAAGTGGGCCCCCTTGGTTGTCTTCAACTAACTAAGAACACAATAGGTAATGTAAAATCACTTTCTCATTAGAATTCCTCTTTTGTTACATGACTGAACAATTTGTGAAGAACAAAGAAAATAACTTCAGAATCTTCCAAAATCCAAAATCTCAAATCTAAAATATCTTCCTACGCTAAATCTAACCCTCCATATATATAGAGGATTGGAACTTATTACAAAACATAACATAAAAACTCATGAGAAAACATCATCGATAGAAAAAAGGTGGGATGTCAACCGTGGCTTTTAGAAAATTGATTGAGTAACAGAATAATGATTCATAGATAATGTAACAAGTCAAATTTCTAAAAAAACTCCTTTCATGGATGTGGCTTATCACCCATAACTGATGCATGCTTGTCATGCTATGACTGGTCTTCATTACTCCTTCTTTAATGCAGTGTTTGCCACTCTTCATGCCACTCCCTCATTTCCTGCAAATTAGAAACATTTGACTACATACAAAAACATTTCTACCCTTATTCAAAAGTTAAAAAGATAACTTAAAACATTTATATGAAATACTACACTTTATATATAATATTAAGCAAGGTAGTCATATCCACTATCCATAGTTTTAATAGGTTATGGCTGCATTCAACATAAGTTCATGAGAAATTTAAAATAAATATTTTGGAAATGTTTTTCTCATGGCTCAAAGAGTAAGTTTGAACTATATAAAAAGTATATCAAATTTGAGACATTAATATGCCTCACCATCTACCCCCCACTAAGAAGATGCTTGTCCTTAAGCATTGTACTTCTTCACTATTGCTTTGAAATCTCCCACTATTGTCTTCCCCTATTTTCCACTTTTTAAGGTGTAGAAATATCCTTTGGTTCATCTCCAATGCTCACCCAAATGTTCTTCAACTAATGGATCTAAGTTGGTAGCATTTCTTTCATAAAGGGGCCATAGAAAGGTAGGAGGTTGGAAGTTTAGTGGCATCCATAACTCTTTCCTCATCTACGTTCCCAATTGCATGCATTTAGGCACTCTATTCACTATTGCTTCAAAATTAATAAGGCTATGTGGTTCAGCCTTCTTGAAAGATTTTGGCAATTGACTCCATCTATTTCTAATTCTTGTAATTTCTCTTTATTTTGTAAAATGAGGAAGTGTCTAATATTCACTGTAATTTTTTTCCCTTTCTTCAAACACTTTCTCTCTGATTTCTAGTTTTGGCCTTCCACAAGTTAATTTGAACCAATCCCTTAAAAGGTCATAAGGCTTTATTCTTTAGCTCAGAGTGGCAATGGATCTATTATTTTTGAAGGTCCCTATAAGTATCCAATTCTCTATCATAATTGGTTTCATTGTGCATCCATGAAATGAAAGCTCTTAAGTGAACATCTCCTATATGGAGCAAGGGATTCCACTCTATTTCTTGTGGGATCATGAAATTATGTAGATAGAGCTCACACAACAAGTTCTTTTTCCATGAGGGCACTATTTGATACACATTATAAAAATCTCGAGCACTTTTAATTCACATTCAATATTTCTCATTGTCATCATTAACTAGAACAATAGAAACTATTCTTTTAAACACATAGCATACACCCTTGGGGGTGGTCTGCAGGCTATAACTTGATTGGCTAGCTTCAAAGCCTTATTCATTTGTTGCTTCTACTTTTCTAGTTGCTCCTTTAATGATTCAATTTCTTTTTCTCTGTCAAATATTGCCTTTTGGATCTGATCTCTCTCTTGCTTCCACAAGACTTCTGAAAAATAAATTGATTGTATAGACCAAACAATATTGACTGAATTATTGATGATGAGCATTCTTGAGTTTTAGATTTCATCTTTTGCTCTCTGGAAACTTGTTGGAAATGTTGGATGTACCAAGAAGATTTATAAGGTATAAGGGAGACACTGGAATATTCAGAGATTGATGGAACGACAAGTTGCTCATTGCTAGGTGCTTTTTCTAGAATAGCAGTAGGATTTAATTTGCACATTTCTAAATTCTCTTGTTCTTCTTGATAGACTTAGCTTCATGTGTTTCTATGTTTTGGGGATCTTCTTGCATAGGAGAATCATCTAAGACATTTTCAACTACTGACACTATTTGAGATTTTGAAACTGGGGCATTTAGTTTTTCAATAGAAGTTGGAGGTAATCAACCTCACATGTGAGGGCTTCTACCTATAGGAACTTCTTTAGATTCGACCACTTTACGGGTCCATTTTAGCTTAGGCATGACTGAAGTAGATGCTACAAGATCAATTACTATAGGAACATACCTCTTTCTTTTCGTTACCTTAACATAGGGAATTTACACTTCCTTTTCAAGGTTAGGGCTAACCTTACTCTTTCCTTTATCCCTAGAAGAGCTTGACACATCATCCTCTAAATTAGGCTTAGTAGACTTATCAAGAGAGGGTTCTTTTTCCTTCTCAGCTAGTATTTGAATTGGCTCTATGGTTTCTTCCTCATTTTCTAATTTTTGAGGCGTAGGGTTAACTTCTGGCTATAAGGTTTTAGATTAAACAAATTCTACCCATGAATTAAAGGAAAAATCCCTAAGAGATTTTTTAACTAGAAGTTTAATAAGGGCATGATGTGAAACATAATTTGTCTTTCCTTTTTGGGTTTCCTTAGCACTGATACATAACATATTGTAATGAAAGTTGGGAAGATTAACTTGTATGTTATGCCTTATGCAACTAAGAAATTTGAAATGATGAGCATGTAAGTTGGAAAACCTACCTTCATAGGTTAAATATATGATAATTTTGGTTGCTATCTCTGAATATGGAGGTGGAAGAGAAAGTTTCTTACATCCTTGTTTTGTAATGTCTAGTTGAGGGTCACCTTGTTGAGTGAACTATGCCCTTGAAGATCTAGCATCATGCTCATTTGGATAATGTTCCCCAATTGTTGGTAACCTAGTGACCTCTACTATCCTTTCCTTGGTAGAAACCACTCTTAATCCATGGACTAAGACTTCTCCTTCATCAAATGTTGTTATGAACTCCATTGCCACTTCTTCATTAAATTCTATTAATCATAAGAAATAACCGAGCCATCCACAAGCATGGAACCACTGAACTGCTTCAATATCTATGAGTAAAATATTATGAGAAATTGGGTCATACCTCTTTAACTGTCCTCCCATCTTCAAAATGTCTAGTTTCCACTCTTGCTACTATGAAATTTTTTTTTCCTTCTTATCTCTACAAATTTTCCTCTACTCTAAGCTTAAAAACTCATTAAAAATTTTGTATGTTGTTACCACTTCTCATAATCAAGACCCCTTTATTTCTAACATGTAGAATAATGATGCATTAATGATGGAATGCATTGAGGCTTTAACTTCAAATGTTCCCATAATAGCTTTTATTCCTTTCAATTATGCCAAGTACAAGAGATCTTTTCCCAAAAATCACAATAAAAGGTACCGTGGATATAGAAAGATTTTAAAAATTAATGAAATGAAAACTATCAGATTGTTGCAAAAGAACATTCTTTAATGTAGACATGACTAAGATAATGTGGAGATAACATTTGGAAATTACTACACTTTCCCTACCCCCCACTAAAATTTCACCAGTGTCCTCACTTTAAAATTTTGGCACGAGAAGGGGAAACTAGCTTAAGTCGTATACGATGTATATAATGCAGTATTAGATATAAATATAAAAACCTATATTTTAAAAATGAATAAAGTGGAAAATAAATTGTTTTACTTACAAATTTGTGGGTGTACATACAAATGCAAGTTGATGAGGTGGCGAAGGCTGATGATCACAAAACATGCTAACAGTTTTGTTTATTGAAAGCAAGAAAAATAGAGTGTGGGTGACATGGAACATAGAATGTGGGTGGATGGTAGATAGAGAAATGAGATGGGTTGATATGAAGAATGAAAAAAGTGAATGGAAGGATGAGGCCTTATATTTCAATGAGGTTTTATTATGAAGGTTCCTATAATTCTCTCATTGCATGGCTACAAGAAGAAGATTTTCATCTTTTTCTGCAAGAACTATGTTTAGAAGAGCTGGTGAACTGGTTTGTTGAAATTGCTACAAGAACTCTACTTTAGTCTATGGCTTTTGGTAGAGACATAGCCCATGGCCATTTACAAGTAACTTAAATTGAACAGGATCAATGGTGGTGAGTTGCACTATGCCATTGTCAAATACATGTTGAATTTGATAAGGCCCTAACCAATGAGTCTACAATTTCCCTAGATTCTCTTTGAAAAGAGAATCATAGAGGAGGGCCCAATGTCTTGCTTGGAATCTTTTATTCCTAATATGTACATCATGCCACTAATTTTTCTACTATTGAATAATTTCTATTCTTTCTAAAGCTATCTTTCACATTTCATCGAGCGAATTTAAGTGGAGAAGTCTCTCTTGTTGTGCTACAAGAATATTGATGTTTAACTCTAAAGCAATGCATAGTGTCTTGTGTTCAAATTCAATGAATAACATTGCTACTTTACCATAGACAAGATCAAATGGAGTAAATCTAGTTGTTGTCTTCTAAGTAGTTTGGTATGCCCAAAGAACTTTAGTTAATCTACTCCCCCAATCCTTCTTGTGTATGTGTACTATTTTTGTTAGAACAGCTCCAAGTTCTCTATTGGTAACATCAGCTTGCCCATTTTCTTGAGGGTGATAAGGATTGGACTTATGGTGCCTTATTCTATTTTCCTTCATAACCTTAGTGATCAAATTTGATGTAAATTGAGCTTCTTGATCCATGACAATTTCTATGGGCACTCCATAATGGGTGAATATTTCTTCATACAAGAACATAGATACTTTCTCATCTCTAGTATGTTTCATTGAACTAGCTCCCACCCACTTAGTTACATAATCCATACATACTAAGATGTAGGATTTTCCACTTGATGGTAGGTCAATTGGACCTATGAAATCTATTCCCCATTTGTCAAAAGGTGTGACCAAAACTTGCAGAGTGAGTGACATCTCATCAATTTTTCTTGGTCAGCCCATTCTTTGGCATTTGTCACACTTAGCTATATATGTCATTGCATCCTTGTGTAGGGTTGGCCAATAGTATCCTGTTGTAAGTATCTTCAATGTTCTTTTTCCCATAAAATGGCATCCACATGGTTCATCATGACAAGCATGCAATTTATCATATGTCTCATCTTCCCTAACACACCTCCTCATGACTTGATCTTGCCCTACATAGAAGAGGTTGTTATCTATCCAAGAATATTGAAAGTTTTTCTCTAATAACATTCTCTTTTCTTTATAAAAGAAGTGTGGGGGTAGTCTATTTGTAGTGAGATATTTTACAATGTTTGCATACCATGGTGTAAGGGTTGCTATATGGAACAAATACTCATCTGGAAAGGTGTCTTCAATTAGAGTTGGATCTTCATTAGCAATGGTCAATCTGGATAAATAATCTACAACTAGGTTGGATTTTCCTATCTTATCAATAATGGTAATATCAAATTCTTGTAACAACAAGAGCCATCTTTCCAATCTACCATTGACAACTGGTTTGTTCATTAAATACCTTATAGTTGAATGATCTATATGAACAAAAATAGGATATCTAGTCACATAGTGTTTGAATTTGTTCAATGCATAGACTATAGCTAAAAGTCATTTTTTTGTTATGCTATAATTTATCTTAGGTTCATGAACACTTTTACTAATATATTAGATGGCATTCTCAAGATTAGCAGACTTTTGACCTAATACAGCTTCTATGACATAGTCTAATGTATCAGTATGAATATGAAATGGAATTGACCAATTTGGTCCTTATAAAACTAGTGCCATGGTGAGAAGCTTCTTAAGCTGAAAGAAGGCTTCATTGAATTTGGGTGTCCAAAAAAATTCAGCAGCCTTTTTCAACAATGTGTACAAAGGACTAGTTATTTTGCTAAAATTGTTTGTGAAACACCTATAATTGCCATCATGAGCTAGAAAAGATCTTACATCCTTTGATTTTGTAGGTAAAGGAAATGTTAGAATTACCTCTATCTTAGGTGGATCTACTTGTATTCTTGTAGTTGATATGAAATGACCAAGCACTATTACTTCCTACATGAGCATGAAACATTTCTCACTATTGAGGGATAGATTATGTTCTTTACATTGGACAAGAACCTTTTCAAGATTCATCATGCCTTCTTCAAAGGTGACTCCAAATGTTGTGAAATCATCCATATATATTTCCATACAATCATGTGAGATATGAACAAAAATGTTGATGACAACTCATTGGAATGTTGTAGGAGCATTACACAGGTTGAATGGAAAGACAAAATATGCAAAAGTACCCCATGGGCATGTAAATGTGGTTTTGTTTTGGTCTTTAAGAGAAATATTTACTTGATTATAACCACTATACCCATCTAGAAAAGAGAAATACTTCTTTCTAGCTAGAGTGTCCAAAACTTGATCTATGAATGGTAAAAAAAAGTGGTACCTTTTGGTTTCCTTATTCAATTCTCTATAATCCACATAAATATACTATTTCCTCCTTTTCTTGGCACTATGACTAGGGGGTGACACCCATCTACTATTAGATATAGAATAAATAAAACTAGCATCAAGGAATTTTTGCAATTTAATTTTAACTATTTCTTTAAGAGTTGAATTAATCCTTCTTTGAGGTTGACAGAGTGGTAGACACCCTTTATTGATGTATATTCTATGAGTGCATAATATAGGGCTCAACCCTTTCATATCTTCATAGTCCCATGCAAAAGCCTTTTTCATGTTTTTGAAGCAGCTTTGTTAACTATTTCATCTATTTGGAAGATAATTTGGGATTGACTTGAAGATTATGACCTTTAGACAACTCAACAGTAGTGGTAGACTCAATCATAGCAGCTTCATAGATTGGGCTTCTATCTAATTCACATGGTAAGAGTTGATGAATAATATGTGGTTCTTTGCACAAAATATAATTCTCATTACATTCCTTATATGTGTTTAACTCTAACACGGAACTATCCGATACATCTTTTTCTAGCACACAATTGTTAGTAAGAATGCTCTGAATTACTGAATCCTCTTCCTACAACTTTAAGAAATATTGTCTATGTAACATCATAAGTTGTGCTATAGAGATTAGTTCTTCTTCTTCATCCCCTAAATCTGGCCAAACAAATGTGCTTAAATCTAGTTGTGGTTGTGCTAGAGGATATAAATCAAATTTCTTTGTTGCTTGACCATTGGATATGGTCATATTCCCTAACTTATAGCTTATATTTGCATCAGTTGTGGCTATACATGGTTGTCCTAGGATGATAGGGTGACAAGATAAATTGACTTTAGGAGATAGAATCATGAAGTTTGCAAGGTACTCTAGAGGGTTAAAATAATGTTTTCTATCATCCCATCAAGAGTGATAGTAGAACTATCTATAAGTTGTAGAATTTTTGGAGTAGCCCTTAATCATTCTATTTTCAACTTCTTCATAGTATCCTTGGTCATGAGATTTATAGTGGCACCAAGATCAATTAAAGCATTTTTAACATATTGACCATTTATAATCACATTCACAACTGGACTACTTGGATTATAATATTTAGGAGTGATCATCTTTCCTAACATAATGTTAGCCAATTGTCCTACAACATGGACTATAGTTGGGTCCCTTTTCTTCCTCCCAGGATTCTTTAGGCAAGCTTCTCTAATGGCTTTTCCATAGATGGCTACATCTTAATAGCTTGTAATAGGGGTATTTGGACATGCATGTTCTTTAACTAATCAACAATATCAAAAGACTATTCCTCTATTTGGACAAGTTTAGTTTGTACGAGCTTCTTTGGAAAAGGAGGTTAAACCACTAACTGGGTTTGAGCTAAACTAGTGACATTAGTTGGGTCAACCTCTTTAGAAATTAAGGGTTCTCATGCTATAGGAGTATTTTTTATTTTAGTTATAAGAGGTAGTTTAGGGGCTAGTATGATTGTACCAAATCTCAAATGTATCTTTGCAACATTCAGAGCATAAGTAGGATATTGCTAAGAATCAATAAAGTACATCGGTTGTTGTGACTATTGGTTATTTAGATTTGGCTAAGGTTGTCCAAGTAATTGGGTTTTCATTTGAGGTCCAAGATTTTTAGATGGTGGCATTAGTGCAAGTTGTTGGACTCGGGGTGGTAATTGTGGAGTACCAGTATTTTGGTTAGGCCACTGTTGAGGTCCTATCCATTGATTTGTAGACTACCAATTCCCCTGGGGTGGTTGCCAGTGGTTTTGCCATTGATTATTCTATTGGTTTGGCTAGGAAGGTTGGGAATTCTAAGGACATTAGGGTTATTGTGGATTATTTTGCCAAGCATTATTCCAATTAGGTTGACTATATGGTGGAGGACCTTGGGTATTATAGTTTTACCATTGATTACCATTTGAATTTGAATTTTGCAAATGGTCCTAAGGCATACTTGGATGTTGGGCCCATGGCCAACATTGAGCAACAAATAATACTTGCTTATCATCTCCATCTAACTTGATGTACTCATTTGGAAGATGTTGGTTTTCCACACTAGTGACCAATTTTCTCTGGCAATCTTTCTTTTTCTTTTGGCAGTGTGGACAATATTCATCTAGTTGTATGTCACATCTACATGTTTTTTCTTTGCAATCATCATGTCAATATTTGTGGTGACATCATTTATAATGTCCTGCTTGAAATCTAAGAGCAGATGAGAT
The DNA here is from genome assembly GCA_028749045.1 of Cupressus sempervirens. Lineage (NCBI taxonomy): Eukaryota > Viridiplantae > Streptophyta > Pinopsida > Cupressales > Cupressaceae > Cupressus > Cupressus sempervirens. The sequence goes on from CM053787.1 coordinate 284,566,849, forward strand.
ATCTCGAGCTTTGAAATACCCTGATTGATTCCTTTAGGTATTGAGGAATGAGGTCCTCTTCCTTTCTTCATAGTTGATTGTGAATAGTTTTGATAGATTTTCTTGAGGTCATCCCAGGAAGATTGATATACATCACCACTAGCCATCAGGTCTAGTGCTTCTAGACAATTATCATGCACACCTCTCAAGAAGACTAGCTTTTGTGAATCCTCAGACAATGCATGCTGAGGGTTCTTGTGTAGTGTATACAAGAAATTTAAAACATAGTCCTCTAATGTCTCTTCCTCTTGTGATATTCTAAAGATATCATCTCCTCTTGAATTATTTGCTTTGTAATACTCTTTATACTTGTCCAGAAATAGAATTTGAATTTGATCCCAAGTAGTTTCTGCATTGGCTCCTAAGCCCATGAACCATTGTAAAGCTAACTCTTTTAGTGTTGCTAGAAATAACTTTAGCTTATGGCCATCAGTGTTATAGTCAAAGCTACAATAGAGTATGTCTAACTCAAACAAGAAAGTATCAGGGTCTTCTATTGCGAGGCCATAAAACTTTGGAAGAGTATTTGGAGGTATATTTTTGAGATTAGCATTGGTTACAAGGCTTGGGAGAGGAAATTGAAAATTAGGTTGTGCCATTACTGGGGGTATTTGATTATGAAGTTACTATTGAAAAGGGATATCGGACACTAGATTGTTAACAACTAGAGGATTTAGAGTAGTACTATCAAGAAAGCTAGCCAAAATTTTAGTAAAAGGTTGTAGGCCACTTGTATCCAAAGGTTCTACCCTTGAGGATGATTCTATAGGAAAAATAGGGATTGCATCCTCAAAATGAAACTGAACTTCTTCTTCAATTTCTTCATTCAGATTAATAGGCTACCATGGAAGAAATCTTCCATATTCATCTTGTGGTTTTCTTCTTCAATGCATGCAATTGAATTGGTGACTTGTGAATCAAGCTCTCAATCTTATGGTTTCTAACTAACATACTAATCTAAAAAAAAAATAAGACTCGTGAAAGTTCCTAGTTTGACACCATCCTTGACAATGACGCCAAAAATGTAGGCTCCATAATAGATCAAGATAATCACAATACCATTCCTCTAACAAAGATATTCTATCCATTATGAGAACTATCTATTCTACTATGGAAATACATTTGAATTGTCAACACAAGGACGTATGACTTGGAATGGGTTAGCATAGTATGTGCACCAAGATCCTTTAGGAGTCTTAACATCTATGTTGTAGGAAAGTAAGATGCATGAAAGGAGTCTATGCTACTAATACAGAATAGTAAACATACTTGGATTATCAAAAAAGAACTATAGAAGCTATAGAAAAGGGAATTCTAAACTGGTTAATAGTTTAAACATCCACTATAATAGTTTTCCACAAGTGTTGTAGGAACTTTCATAGTAACTATCCTTCAAGACTAATTTAGTAAATCTATCTTAAGTAAGAAATTGCAAGAAATGAATCTACTCTACTTAAATCTATTCCACCTCTCAAGTGGGCCCCCTTGGTTAGCTTCAACTAACTAAGAGCACAACAGGTAATCCAAAATCACTTTCTCAATAGAATTCCAAATTTTTTACATGACTGAACAATTTATGAAGAACAGAGAAAACAACTTCAGAATCTTCCAAAATCCAAAATCTCAACTTTGCAATCTCTTCCTCAACTAACTCTAACTCTCCATATATATAGAGGATTGGAACTTCTTACAAAATATAACATAAAAACTCATGAGCAAACATCATTAGTTGAAAAAGGGTGGGATGTCAACCATGACTTTTAGAACATTAATTAAGTAATAGAATAATGGTTCCTAGATAATGTAACAAGTCAATTTTCTAAAATAACTCCTTTTGTGGATTTGGCTTATCACCTGAAACTAACCCGCACTTCTCATGCTATGATTGGTCTTCATTACTCCTTTAATGCGATGCTTGCCACTCTTTACACAACTCCCTCATTTCCTACAAATTAGAAACATTTGAATACATATAGAAACATTTCTACCCTTATTAAAATATTAAAACATAGCTTAAAACATTTATATGAAATACTACACTTTATATATAATATTAAGCAAGGTAGTCATATCCACAATCCATAGTTTAAATAGGTTTTGGCTGCATTTAGCATAAGTTCATAAGACATTGAAAACAAGTATTTTTGAAATATTTTTCTCATGGCTCAAAGAGGAAGTTTAGACTATATAAAAACTATATCAAATTTGAGACATTAATAGGCCTCATTAGTGCTTATACTAATGCTAATTGGGTAAGAAATATGGATGACAGAAAGAGAATCAATGGTGGAGGCTTCTTTCTTGGAGGAAAATTGGTTTCTTGGTTAAGCAAGAAGCAAGATTGTACATCACAAAGTACAATGAAAGTAGAGTATGTTGTAGTAGCAAACACTTGCAATCAAGTTGTTTGGATGAAGTAGATGCTAAATGATATAAGGATAGAAATTAGTGAACCTATTGTCATACATTGTGACAACACAAGCATAGTAAATATGTTAAAGAATCTAGTGTTTCATTTGAGGACAAAGCCTATTTCTATTAAGTATCACATGTTGAGAGAGAAAGTTGTAGAAAAGAAAATTAAATTGGAGTATGTGAGAATAAAAGAGAAGATTGTAGATATATTCACTAAGCCTCTTCTCAAATAGAATTTTGAGTATTTACGAGGTATGCTAGGGGTTATACCCTTTCCTAAAATAGAGTAGATGATGGAAGAGTGCATCAGTCTAGTGTAAAAAATCACCATTGTTGTCTGAACTAAATGCTAATGCTTCCTATATGGGGGAGTATTTGTGATGGATAGAGTCATCTAGGACTCTCGTTGGATGTTATTTTGAATAGTGTCCTTGGACATGTCAGCTAGTAAGAATTAGTCATGGTAGAGTTTGATGTAGTAAAGTTGGTTGTTGAATCCTTTGACATTGATGTCAATGAGGGAGTATTTTGGCATGAAAAACAACATGCTCAAAAGATGTACAACATGATAGTTGGGAGAATTTTTGCATGAGTACAATATGTTTAGAAGAAATAAAGCATGGAATGAAATTTTGATAGAGATCACATTAAGGTATATCAATAGGGGAGAATGATTGATGAAGAGGATTTGAAAAGAAAGGTGAATAGCCTTTTGTTGGTATTCTTGGAACTAGATGTTTTTCATCTCTATTGTCATCAATGCCAAAGGGGGAGATTATTGAGAGATTGTTGGAAGCATGAATGATTATGATATTCCTATGGGGGAGTATTTTAGATATGTTACTATGATGATATGTTACATTCATGATTGAGTTTGTCATTGATGCCAATATAACAATTTTCTATGATATCTGATAGAAGAATAGTGAAAAGATCAAGTAAGTACAAATGACTAGTTGAGTATTCTAACTATTTGAGGCTATGGGAGATACATCTGAGCACCTAGTATATATAGTTAACATTAGAAGAAGAAATGATAAGTTTAGAAGAAGTTATGTAAGTTTTGGTGATGTCTATTCTAAGATAGAGTTTATAGAGGCATGCTCTGGTAAACTTGTTATATCTCTTAGTAGAGTTGTTATTCCTAGAATCAATGTTGAGAATGTGAAGAAGAGATGTTGGTGATGACATGGCTAAGTTCAGTTGTCATAACATTTTGTGTATGCAAAGATTTTCAAGTTGAAAGGCTAAAGATTAAGGTTATTGCTAAGTATAATGTGTTATTAATGTGGTCCTATAATAATTAATTGAGAAGGTCTAATAGCCAACTCAGGGAATTGTTTTTAGGACTTGATATAAAGGAAGGACATTTTCCTTTATCAAGGTGATGCAGGAGCATCCAGAGGTATAAGGGCAATCCTGTGTCACCCAAAAAAATGTACTTAGACTTAGTTTCTGTTTTATGTCTTTACATTTTTGGATACCCATTTGGCTCAAATAAAGGTTCCAACTCTCATAGTTCAACTATCAGTGCATTTGAAAATCCCGAAAAAATAGGAGCATACAATTTGACCATCATTTTGGTGACCTAGAAGGTGCGACTTGGCTAGATGAATGTAATTGAGATTTAGAGCATTCCAGAAAAAGAATCAGGTCAAAAGGCCCCACGGTTTGAAAGTTATTGCAGTTTTTCGAGTTTTGGAGACCTCCTAAGAATGCTTCAAAGTCAGGTTTGGGGCATTAAATGACCTCAAAAAGGGTTGAAAAATGGGGGACGAGCGAAGCTGGTCCATAGGGCTATAGAGCGCTTTGAGAGCTTTCCAAAAATGTAAACGGTTCGTCAATCGGAGCTACGGTTCAAAAGTTATGCCTCCCGGAAGTTCGACTACCATTTCTGGATTCTTCTAGATTTGCACCGACTTCTAACGTAGCTTCTGGAACCTTCTATTTTGTCGGTGGATGCCTACTAGCACTTTCTAGAATGTACTCCTAGTCCTTAACCCTCTGGGGTCTATTTAAGGAGATTTCTGGCATTGTAAAAGGCAGTTCGGATTGGAGCTTGAGAGGAGGTGCTAAAAGGAGAAATATTCTCAAGATTTTTGCTATTGTAAGCCTGTAGGGCATGTTTTGAAGTTTATTTTCTTTGCACTTTTTGTACTAGCTTATTTTCTCAGTTAATATAATTCCCCCTTTCTATTGTGTCTATTCTATTGCTGGGTCCTGTCCCCATCACAAGGAAAATATGGAATTGTATAGATTTGGATTGATTATAAGCAGTAGTAGGAGAAAAATGTGAAGTTGAGTAGAGCAGTGTGAAGGTGAAGGAAACTTCAGTGCTGAGGATTTGCTAAGTGATCTAAGGTTTGATATTTGGATCGAAGGTTTGTGACCTAGTCTACAAGGTCTAATAGTGATTGGTTTGGTTGATAGAACAAAGGGAGGAAGAACATAATAGTAAATTGAATGTTTGAGCAGTGAGCTCTTCTTGCAGTTGAAATTGCATGTTTGGGTAGTGGGCTCATCTTGTAGACATTGTACCACAACTCCTAATAGGGTTGGCATAGCTCCTAATAGGGTTGGAATCTCCTAGCAAGGATTCAAAGTCTCCTAATAAGGACTCATATGTACTAAATTTTGTAATAGAGTCCTAATAGTGTCCATCCTCTAATAAAGAATATTTATAATAGTACATCATCTTGTGGGCATCATTCCCACTAGGGTTTCCCCAGTTAACATATATGGTGTAATTGTCTATGTGCATCTTATTATGGTTGTTGTTTACTTTGGGTCAATGGTTAAGTTTTTTTAAATAAGATAAAAAATTTAATTGTTGGATAACTAATTCACAGACCCCCCTCTCAGTTATCTTGGTAGACTATTATTTCTAACAAAATGTGTTGTAATCTTTAGGTTCTTCCTTTGATTCTTCCTCATGTATATCTATATACTCATCAAATTTTAAATTTGCACTTTCCATAGTTTTGTTAGTGTTAGTTTTCAAATAGTTATATGCTTTTCTTCTTGCGGAATAACCAAGGAATATGCCTTCTTCACTTTTAGCATCAAATTTACCTTTCCTATTGTCCTTAAGAATGTAACATTTTCTTCCAAATACCTTAAATATTTTACATTGGGTGAGTATCTGTAGCATAATTCAAAAGGTGTAATTCTTTTACCTTTCTTCACTTGTACTCTATTCAAGGTATAAAAAGTTGTACTTACAACTTCTCTCTAGTATTTCAAAGCAACATTCTTTTCCATTATTAATGTTCTAGTACTATCCATAACATATCTATTTCTCCTTTCAACAAATCCATTTTGTGGAGGGGTTCTAGGTGTAGAAGCCTATCTATTGATTCCCCTATCATTATAGAAAACTTCAAATTTATTTGATGTAAACTCTCCACCTCTGTCAGATCTTAGACACTTTAGATTTTTACCAGTCTCATTCTCAACTCTAGCTAAGTACCACTTAAAGGAAAGCATTAGATTTCTCTCTAAAAAAGATAATAGTCATCATCCTAGAATAATCATCAACAAATAACATGAATTATTTGTCACCTTTATAACTTTGCACAATAATTGGTCCACAAAGATCAGTATGAACTAACTCCAAAATTCCTTTAGAAGTTTTAGTCTTACTCTTAAAACTAGACTTTGTCATTTTGCCTAAATGACATTGTTTGCAAATCATATTATCAGGTTTCTTTAGTTTTTGCAAACCTCTGACTCTTTTCATCTTTTTGATACTAAGCAAATTATCAAGATTAACATGACATAACCTTTTGTTCCATAACCATACATCATTAGTATGTATAACAAGACAAATATCTTCACTCGTGTCAAGATAAAATAGATTACCTCTAGTCTGATCACCACTTCCAATGAGTTCATCATTAGCATCATAGATCTTAGCTATTATGTTCCCAAATTCAATCTTACATCTTGAACTATGTAGTTGTGACACACTTAATATATTATAGTTAAGTCCTTCCACATAATAAGCATTTTTGCACATGATTTTATTTGTCATCTTTATTGATCCTTTTTCTTTTATTAGACATGGTGCATCATTAAAAAATCTAACACTATTTCCATCATAATACACAAGAGAGTTGAACTTACTTTTATCTCTATTCATGTGATTAGAACAACCATTTTCAATGATCCATATGCCATTCTTTTTTACATAAGACACTGATGTAGTTTCCTCATCCTCATTAGAATCATCCATCATTGCAACATAGAGAACTTCATCATCATGATCATTTGATTCTTCATTGGATTCCTCTTCAGCAATGTAACAATCCTTCTTTCATTTGTCTTTATAATTTTTTTTTCTATCATCTATTTTATAATTACAATTGAAACATATGATAGGTAACTTACCTTTGTATTTTCCTTTGCCTCTGTGAAATCTTTTGGCTAGTAATGCTTCAAGCTCTTCTACATCATCTTCATCTATTTCACTATCACTAGAAACATATTTGACCATTTTCTTTTTCTTTTCTTTAGGTTCCTTTAGTGAAAATTTAGCTTTGAAAGAAAATTCAACATTTTTAGTTTTTGAAGTTATCAAAATTTGAAAGCTCAAAAGCAATGAGTCTACCCATCAATCCTTCAAGGGTTACATTGCTACTAGGAACACACCTTAGTTCTTCTATGGTAGAGGCTCTAATAGCATATATAGGTAGTAAGGTTCCCAATACTTTGTTAATCAAAGTCTCATCTTCAATAATACCTTCTACTCCTTTGATAGTATTGAGAACTTCTTTAACTCATGCACATTACTAAACTATATTCTCACCTTCTTGCATTTTCATTTCATCAAACTTACCTCTGAGACTTTCAGATTTTGCTCTCAGCACATTCTTATTTCCTCCATAGATTTGGGCTATAACATCCCACATCTTCTTGGCAGTATCAAATTCTTTGATATCATTGAACTCATTGCCTGATTGTGTTCTTTCTTCCTATTTAGATCATCAGTAGTAGGAGGTCCAACAGATTCAACATGCTTTGTGATGGTGGTGGATTGTGCATAGTCTCCAAGTCCTCCTAGATGTAGCTTCATCAAACATTTCCATATAGGAAAGTTTTCCTTGTTAAGCTTGGGTACCTCTCTTTTGGACATCTTGATCTTTTAGCTTCTAGTGCCTTCAAACTGTTCCTCCTAAGCTTGAAAGCTCTAATACCAATTGCTAGAATATTTAGAATAACTACTTGGGTGGGGATGAATCAATTATCTAAGGTCCAATTCTCCAAATCAAACTTTTCAACACTTAACAAACTCATATCCATATCATGCATACATCCATTAGATCATCCAATACTTAAACTTTTGTAGGTTACTATCCTAGGTCAAAATAAATTTGTAGAAATGTAAACATGAAACATAACATAATCAATAACACATTTGGCACAAGTATTTTATGTGGAAAATTTGGCAAAAACCACCAATAACATGCTACTAATTCTCACTCTTCTGAAGTGATGCTCTTTTAAAGACCAACCTTGCTAAAGGTTACATGCACACTATTAAATGTGACATAGTTAGAGGATTTCATTCACCCTATTACAAGTGAGCCTTGTTAGAGGACTTTAGAAAATTCCATTAGAATGTCACCCTATTAAAGGATTTATAAATGACTATTAAGTCAACCTTAATCCAAAGGATTTACCCTAACTGATATAATTGCTAGAGAGTAGTAGTAGGACTTTATCTGATAACAAAAAAAAACTCACTTGTAAATTAAAGATCTTTGTTCAGGTCTCCATTCTACTTGGCTTTCAATCTCTTTTTTCTCTGAAAACTTGTTAACAACTTCAAGAATTCATCTCCTTAAGCCTTCTTGCTTTGTATGTAAATTACAGATTCTTCCCCTTAAGCCCTCATATGAAGCCATACAACTTCACTCCTCTAACTCTTCCTTGGGATTCAATAACCTCCAATAATCCAAAAACCATTGCTTCAGGCTTGGTATTCCCTTATAAAGAGAATTATGATCTTTTTCCACTTAATCACAACTTTCCATCTTAGGATTAGGTAGGATTCATTGAATCTAACCATCTTTCTATTTTATTCCTCTTCTAGAAACTTCCTTCATAATCCTCATCAAATTTGTCTCAAAATAACTTATCTTGAATTCTGTGCCACCAACTCATGAAACTTATCTTACACATGTTTCACGCAATCTAATAATCAACTTTATTAGCTCAAATTTAGTGAATCTTTGATGAGACTTTTTATTTTAACATGTGGCAGTAACTAACTTTTGATGCTTGACACACATTGGGTTACTCGACATTCACTAGAATTCACTTCTGACATACAGTCTTTTTATTGTCACTTAGTACATACTTGTTAGAGTAAATAATTAGTTAATTGTTAATTATTTATTCTATTTACTTAAGCTTACTTAGGTTCATGCATGTAGTTGAGGTTAGTTGTTTACTATACGAGAGTTTTTTCCCTTAGCACACTTATCTTTTCCATCTCTTGTGGATGTGTGCTTAGTTGTCAACCTTATCTCCCACCTCATTCCAACTTGTTCTACAAGCTTCCATGAGGCCTTTATAAGAAGTCTCTCTCTCATTGTAAATTCATTCCATTCACATAGAAATTCTAATTTCCTATTGTGAAGTATTCTCTTGTGTGGCATTTTCTTCAAGCTCTTTGCTCTCTAGGTTTCTCTTCAGCAAGCTATTTGCATTGTAGGTGATCTTGGCGCATTATCAGAGTCAGATTCTCAACTCCTACAATACTAAATTCACTTGAAATACACTATATTTCCATTTTACTTAGCACTAACTAATTTTCTTCTTGGTTTGGACTAAAATTTCTTAGGTTGTACTAATTACTTGGTCAAGCTTAGAAGACACAATGTTTTTTCCTTCTTCTTCTAGACATAGTTAGTGTATCCATCATTTGCATCCTAAAGTCGATAAATAGTACACTATATCATCAATGTCTTATTTGGTTTTAGTGCTCCTTTTATACAACACATAACTCAACATTTCTCTAGGTACTCTTATTATCATATCTTCTTCAAATCCTCTTTATCAATCAAATCAAATGATAGCATTCAGACCAAAGTAAGCAATTGTCTCACCAACAAGTTGTAACACTTCTACAACAATACCAATATAAATGAATCCAATAACAAGTACAAAGTAGGCAATTTTTTTTTTTTATTTGACTCCACTTAATACAAGTACAAGTACATAGATTGAACCATTCTCAATCTGAAATCCTCAAAATACAAGTAAACATCATCCAAATATGATTCCATAAAGATTCTAAAACATATTGAGTTCAGTAAAATAATGGAGTACAATCTCATCCTTAAATGCCTATGTCCAAAATATGGACCCTACTAGCAAATGAAAAATGATTCAAGAAGAACTTCAATAAGCATCTTTAGCTACTTGTAAACTTGAAGCACTTGGAAACACACAGGGTGCAACACAAAACAAAAGAGGGCTTAGTACACACTGAGTTGAAAAGTGTAATCCACATGTGTGCATGTTAGACCAAACATATACAAAACCATAATACAAATATCCATTTCACTATAACATAGTGCAGTTTCAAAATTAATATGCAAGAAGTAAACCTTTACTCATTATTGCAAAATTAAACTCGCACGAAGAATAACTCATAAATGAAACATATATATACCGAGGTGTCATTGTTATGGCACTAAGATACTACATCCATGTATGGTATGCTCATAGTCAACACATAATGGGTTTCTCTACTATACTTGTCATTGACAGAATAGAGAAATGCCTTGTGCTCTGTACTTAACCATATAGGTTTAAGTCATAGGTAAGGCTAACTATCTTTTATATGTAATTAACCCACCCAATTCATTTTATAATTATCACTGAATTAATTAACTGAATAGGATAAACCAAAATTCAGCCACCCCAATATACGTTCATCACAACTATTCTTAAAATACACATCAAATAGATTTTCTAAGAATGTACATGCTACAGATATAATTCAGTATTCAACATGATACTACATCCTTTAATCTATTCGAACACATCTTAACTTTGCCTATTTCCAAGGTAAATTTAGACTACTATAACAAAAAATTCAAATACTATAATATTAAGAACCCGTAAATACAATTAAACTGACGTCTTAACTTAATGATATTTTTTGATCTTAGTACTATACTATCTAACCTTGCTGTCATAACAATCCATACTTATCCTTTGGAATAGCAAGCTAGTAAGATCAAGTACAAATGATACTTTCATTTAAAAAAAATAAAAATGAATTTCATTAACAAATATCATTACCGAAACCTAATTTGAAATCAACTTTCCATTTCAAAAATAACTAGAGAACAGTTTTGATACCCATTAAATAATAGAGTATAACTTTTAAAGTAAGAGAATCTCAATTCATTTCAATCATTAACTGAATTAGAATACTTCGTAACAAAATCTTATTACCACAGACAGTTTTCTACATAATCAAATTCGATCATTGATTGAATAAAAAAAAAGTCAATAACAATTGTTGCCACTTATGTTAACTATACATCTAAACTACTGTGATTTCAGTACTAATCACAATCAAATTTTCGGGTTTGCAAAAACCTTATCAACAAAATCATTACACAAGGTAACTAACAGCTAGATCAATGATTTCCCATATGAAAACATTCCCTTTTAAAGCTTACAACATCATAAAAAGACCATCTTCTTTTATAACTAATAATTTTAGTGAATATAAAAGAGAGAATTAAAAATATCCAAGGAGTCACTTATTGTCAAACAAGCATAGCTTATTATTAATTCTAAACAAACTGATTAACCAAAATCTTACTAATTGACATTTGATAACAATAGATAACTAAAGTTTCCACATTTTAATGTGGCTATTAAAATTCGATATGTACAGTCTTATAACTTATTCTAATCAGGAAAAATATGGTTGTTATCTCATGAATCTTGCTACCAAGAACATGGATATTTCGAAAAACATGTTGTCTCCAACTATATGATAGCAAATTCAAAACATTTCACTGTTTATAATTTCTTATTAGCTACCACATCCAAGATACATCCCCCTTAAATCGATGATAAGCTGCAACACTTTTTAAAAACATCTCATATCAAATAAGACCCGATTGTTCATTCAAAATTTCATGAAAGCGTGAGTTCATGCTAATTGTTTATCGAAATGTCGATGTCAACATTTACTTACTAATTGTCAAAATTTTCTATATACTCTTGTATTGAAATCGATACTATACAGATTTTTATCCCAAAAAAATATATTGATTGCAAACCATTTAATGGTTGAGCTCAAATTTCCCTATATCTACCAAGCCGACAAAATCTATTTAACATCTAACTTTAATTCACGCTAACTGTTTGATGTAATGACTGTTCCCAATTTTTCATAGATAACCATTTATCATTTAAACTCTAACCCTAGGTCATGCAATGATACACATTCGCAAGTATACAGCATACGTAAACACACAGCAAAACTCAAAATATATCACCATCCCTCACATTTAAGTATGGATATATACAGAGCTGTGAGATACATATAACCCAACTTTGCATATACCCATGCTTAAGTGTTAGATACTCCTCATATCGCTGATAATCCATGTATAAACAAACGTATTGAAATAAAAATGCAATTAAAAAGAGAGGGAGATTAGGGTAAATAATAGCCCCTATTTGAGAGATAGTAGAAGGTAAAAGAACTCTTCAGCCACTCGCTGCCAAAGACCAAAAGCCAAACCAAAATCCACTTTCCAATTTGCCCAAATTGTAAAGCTAGAAGAACTTTCTTGTAACAGAGGTTACGATGATCAATAACAAATTCTAAGTGAAGTTTATCAAAAGGACTAGCTGAGAGCAACACCACAATGCTCGGCCTCAAAAACTTGAGATCATTTTCAACAAATTCTTCCATGAACCCGATTCCATAGCAAGAAGGGTTACAAGTGTTCTTCAATCAGCACAGTGCAGCCAAATCTTTGGCCCTATCTCAACAAGTAACCAAACTAACAACACGAAATGGTTAACTATACTAATAGTGCCATAAAACCTCATTACTCTGCATTCAATGAACTTTCCCTCAAAACAGGGCCATGTATATGGGAGTTTCACTACCTCCACCATGATTTGGCTATGCTCGAAGCAAATATCCCTTTGATATTAAAGTATGCAATACCCATGAGGTTTTGTGTTATTTAAACCTCATTTCATAACATCAATAAAACAATATGATATGTCCTAATCCACTAGAGAATGGTAATAGCCACGAGTTAAAACCCTAATCAAAAACACCACATAAACATATTGATGCCTTATTTTAAAAACCTTATAAAAAAAAAAAGAATGTATATATATATATTTATATATATATACAAGTTACTCTTCTATGATAAGATCAAAAACATATTAAGATGAATACCCCCACCTGTCACATAAGTCACCAATAATTTAAACCCAAGGTTATAATCCCCAAACAATATTAATTGAATGACTGCTCAATGGTAAAAGAGAAAACTGAATAAGTATATATATATATATATATATTTCCTTAAGCTGGTAACATCAAATAGAACTGCTTTTTTTTTATAAACAATTATACCTAGGCAAAGAAAATTCATATAGCATAACCTGAATTTAACATTGGCCAATAAATAACTTGCAATGTTCACAAATTAGTTTCACAAAAACAACTAAAGTATACTTTCTAATATTAATCCAAAAGTATAGTGCATCGCAAAATCAGAGAATTCAAATATAGAATCCTAAAACAAGATGAATATTCAAACATAAAACACATGTCCCAAGGACATTATCACCAAGTTCAATAGATGAGAAGAACATAATATCAGAGAAAAACTTATAACCACAAATTCCTAATATGCAGTAAAACCAAAGAAGTGGTCAGGCATGACACAAGTAGCAGGTTTGACATCAGTGAAAAAATAATGATTGTTTCACATTCTTATACTTGTAACAATCTTTTCTCAACACATGTGTCATATGTTCCTTTGATGCAATTAATTTGACCAACATGATCATCTATTTTTTCACATAAAATAGATGAAATGAATTGACTTTGTCTACTTAGAGGAGCATTATTATAACCAAGTGTATCCTCTACAAACTTTTGATCAACTTGATAATGAAGATCAAATTCAATATGATAATGACAACAACAAGTTTCAAACACTTTATTTCTCCTTACATAATATGGATTCTATATCTCAAATAATGTCTATCCAATATTTATATTAGGATTTGAACTACAAAATGAGACATACATTTCATGTTGTGTTACATCTAACCAATGCTCTGTATGATGTTTATAATGGTTACCTCTAACCCTTTATCTAAGAACATCTCTAGTGTTTGATGAAGGACAAGTATTATCATTACTGTTAGTAAACATATTTGTCCTTCCAAAATTAAATACATTGAATGATTCAAAATTCCCAAATAGAAGGACAACTACCACTAAAAATTGGAAATACTATCATGTGATCGATAGTGTTCCTCTAAATTGAGAGTTACAACTCTATCTTAGAAAGATGTTCAAAGAATTTAAATAGCTAGTTATGTGTTTTACTAGAAGACACAAAGGCTTTCTAGCATTTAACCATCACTATGGGAGAAATGCAATTATAAGATTTATAAACTAGAAAATGAGGAAAGAAAAACAAACAAACAACAACAAAGTGCAAGGAAACATTGTTTTATTCTGTTGACTATGATTGATAATGTAGAACTGCACCTAAAACATGAAAGAAATGACTATATAACCATTTTTGATCCAATAAAATCATATTCAAACTTTAGAATCTGATATATGAAACTCTCTTTTATTTCAAATGCATAAAAAAATGATAGCAATATAATTTTATCTCTGTCATTACAATCAAGTTGCAGAAAAATTAAACTAAAACTTCTATTCCTCCTACCTGTTGCAATCACTACCCATAAAAATTTATTCTCTCACTCCCTATAACTACACAATTGCTAGTGAAGAGAAGAACTCCCATTATGTAGAAATCTTCACAATAAATAACAGTTTTCACTTGCACTTTGGTTCTTGTAACTATTTCCTTAAAATCATTTTAATCATTCTCGTGAATAATCTACTTCTTATCATTTTAGAAATATTTAATATTTGAGCCATTTTAAAGTTTCATATATGACAACAAATATGTTTTCCAAATTTAAAATGAATCCCATATGCATTCTTGGATAGGTGGCATATGCTAGTAACAAATTGTTGTCATGATTTTGTGATTGTAATTGGTAGTTTATATACTACTTCACTTAAACAATAATAACTTCTGATCAGTGAAATTTTTTATAAAATGGCCTGGAGATAATTTAGATAATTAGATTTCCATAAACATATCCAAAATTCAAGTCAACAAAGTGATAGGATTAAAATTTGTGGCCCCTGCAACATGACAATTTTTCTTATTGCAACAAATTTGCATTTGCTAGTAAGTTTGATAGACCCAAATATAGTCCATCATAACTTTTGATAGTGGCCAAATTTTGGAGATCATTCTACTGAAGATTCATAAAAATTGATTTTGGACAATATATCCAAAATTCAAAAAGATCCAATAGTGGAGCTGAAAGTTACAGACCCCACATTGTGACTATTGTTTTTTTATGCTGATAGGAATCTATGGTTATAGGATGTACTAAAATTCTAATAATATATACACCAATACTTGCACATGAATCACATATTGGAATTTCCTTATTGTACATATCATTATCCACCACCACCTTCTGGCCTTGGATTTTAGACTTCTAAGAAACTTATAACTTTGAATTGAACATTGCACTTTGCACGGACGATCTTTGGGATTTTGAACTTGAACATGAACTTCTACTGACCAGAAGGTTCAAGTTCAAGTTCAACTTTCCCATATTAGAAAGGTTGACAACTAGGTGAATGACTTACCTACTTTTATTATTTTACACTAGTGATAGAACTTGAACTTGAACTTGAATTGACTGAAAGCTTCAAGTTCAAGTTCAACTTAGGAACTCCCAAGACTTAAACAATGGACTTTAAGGATGAAGAAAAAATAAAAGTGTAACAACTAGCTTTAACTAGGGATGTGGACTATAAAGTGCATGAAGAATCTAGTAATCTCTTGTTGAGACTAGTGTCTAGCCATTGGGAAAAAATTCATTAAAGCATAGAGGATAGAGGAACTTCTTGTAGAGAGGAGCAGAGGATAGGGAGAACACCAAAACACTAAGCTACTAGCAAGCCAAAAACTAGCAAACTAAAAATGAGCACAACCAGAACTTTATATATAAAGGATAGGCCGAGCAACCCATACCTTGGCAAATGCATTTGATTTCTCATGGGAAGCCATTAATCGGTTGAGAAAAGTATGTGTTGGTGTAAAAAAGAGGTTGGAAAATGTGATGCATCTCTCCAAGCAACCATCGAGCAATAGATGCAAGAAAGGGTATGATCACTATGTGTTGGGGAAACCTTTGGAATGACATGTTAGATCCAAACAACCATTCCATCCCATAGAATTGTAACTGCAATACCCTCCCATTATCTTGAATAAACTAGCCTATATGACAAAAACTGACATCCTCCACCTTTGAAAGATGAGTTAAACCTTTGATAGAAGAAACATTGGAAGGGTGTTTTATGGTAATATCCTTGCCAAGATCTTGGGATAGACTTACTAAAAACTTATTTCCAATGAATGCATTATCAAATTTATCTTTGAAATAAAATACTTCAATTGTGAAGGAATTATGAGGTAGCTCACTTTCATGACCAACCCAGAAAGACTCAAGCTCATGCTTTGTACATTTAATCATCATAGGAGAGAAATAATTCCCCATAACTTGCACTTCAAATTCCTCAAGACCCTTTGGTGCTTTAGGCTATAGCAATGCATCATTGGTTTCCAAGAGATCAAACTAAAAATGTTCATAATAAATAGGCAAGGAATATTCTATAATTTTAGCCTTATTACCACCATGCATTTCTTGGTCATGTTGATTTGTCACACTTCTTTGATCAAAACCACTAGCTAAAAATATGTCAAAAATATTAAATTTAAGACTTCAATTCAAAATAAGAAACTTCTGCTAACATACTTTCATTGGATTTCTCAACAACAAATTCATGCTCAAAAGATGATGCATCTAAGCATGTCAATGAAGATTGCATTGTGTGATCAACTATGCCCTTTAAAGAATGCTTGTGCTCTTCCAATACTCTAGGCTACAACCATTCTCCAAGAAATTGCATGCAATCAAATCAGAAAGTTTCACATTCCACTTGCTCATCAAATTGAAAAATGTCTTTTCCTTCTTCTTTGTGGGTCTCTTCTTGGTCATGGTAATCTATCATACTTTCCTAAACAATATCAATGGCTAAAGGTGCATTAGAAGACACACATATAAAAGATTCAAATTTTCAAATTGGTTTGTTTCCTAAAGCATCTTTATCTTATTTTCCACCATCAAGTTGCTTTATAGAACAAGAAATATCAAGAGCAACTTCTGAACCAAGTGATTGTGAGCTGTATGCATCACCATACTCAACATGTAAATAATAGGTTTTAGTTGCATCATGAAGATTTATTTCAATCACAGGAGGCATTAGAAAATCCTCTTCATTTGAAATTTTCAAATTTTGATAAACATGGGTAGGAGGTGCTAGTTTTACTATTTTAGGAAAAAGCATTTTCTGTGTGGGTTTTGTCTTTGGATAATACCATTGTTCTTGGAGGCATATTTCAGCCTATGAGGGTTTAGCACATTTCACCCTACTAATGATCATATCATCATCCAACTTGATAGCCTCCCTTTGCACATCTTTCAATCTTTGCACTCTTAGACAATGAAGTAAGAAATTAACTTTAGTTTGTAAGGAAATGATGAAAACACATAGCTGATTATTTTCAGTTGATTGACAACTTTGAGGGATCTTACCAACACATCTACTGAATCTATCAATGGATTCCCTCATAGTTTCACTTGCCTTCATCTAAATTTGAAACAAATGTAATAGTAACTTGGAAACATCAACAACAGGCTTAAACCTTTGAATAAATTTTACCTCAAGCTCATTCCAACAAGTGATGCAACTATCTAGAAAATTTTGGAACCAATTTGATGCACTTCCAGTAAGGCTCTTGACAAACAATCTGATCAATATATTCTCTTCCTACACACCAAGAATCCCACAAGAAATTGCAACCATTCTAATATGATCATTTAGGTCTTGAATTGTATTACTTGAAAACTTTGAAAGATATTCCATTGAACTTTTAGGTAGGTCTAAATATTGGGGTAAAGAAAATGGCTTAATCTAAGCCCCCCATGGTTGGGCTGCAACCAAAGCCATAACACATCAGATTTCTTTTACCAAATCAAACTAGAGTTGCCAAGCTCTATCCTCAAGGAGGTACCTTCAGATTTCCTAGGAAACAAAACACTAGAACCTCATTTTCTTTCCGTAGAGGAGTTGCCAAAAATTTGTTAGTAAATAGATTTGTCCTTCCAAAATTAAATACAATAGATTATTCAAAATGACCAAATAGAAGGACAACTACCACTAACAGTTGGAAATACTATCATGAGATTGATAGGTTTCCTCTAAATTGAGAGGTACAACTCCCTCTTAGAAAGATATTCAAAGAATTTAAATAGCTGGTTATGTCTTTTACCAGAAGATACAAAGGCTTTCTAGCATTTACCCATCACTATGGGAGAAATGCAATTATAATATTTATAAACCAAACAATGAGGAACAAAAAATGAATAAATAGCAACAAGACCATCTATCCGGTCTTTCACAATACAAGGGAAGTGCAAAGAAACATTATTTTATTTTGTTGACTATGAATGATAATGTAGAAATACACCTAAAACATGAAATAAATGACTATATAACTATTTTCAATCTAAGAAAATCATATTTAGACTTTAGAATCTAATATATGAGACTCTCTTTTATTTCAAATGCATAACAAAATAATATCAATATCATTTTATCTTCGCCATTATATTCAAGTTGCAAAAAAATAAAAATAAAACTTCTATACCTCCTCCCTATTACAATCACTACACATAAACATGTATTCTCTCACTCCCTATAGCTGCAACATTGTTGGTGAAGAGAAGAACCCCCATTCTATAGAAATATTCACAATAAATAACAGTTTTCACTTGCACTTCAGTTCATGTAACTATTTCTTGAAAATGATTTTAATCATTCTCGTGAATAATCTTCTTCTTATAATTTTAGAAATATTTAATATTTGAGCCATTTTAAAGTTGCATATATGATAATAGATATGTTTTCCAAATTTAAAATGAATTCCATATGCATTCTTGGATAGGTGGCATACGCTAGCAACAAATTGCTATCATGATCTCATGATTGTCATTGGTCATTTATATACTATTGCACTTAAACAATCATAACTTTTGATCCATGATGAATTTTACAAAATTTCTTGGAGATAATTTAGATAATTTGGTTTCCCCAAACATATTCAAAATTCAGCTCAATAAAATGTTAGCAATAAAAGTTGTGGCCTTCGCAACATGACTATTTTTTTGACTACAACAAATTTCCATTTGCTAGTATGTTTGATAGACCTGCATATAGTCCATTATAACTTTTGACCTTTGCAAAATTTTGAAGATCGCTCTAGTGAAGATTTTGGAAACTTGATTTTGGAAAATATATCCAAAATTCAAAAAGATCCAACAGTGGAGCCAAAATTTACGCCCCTCGCATTGTGATTATTATTTTTTTATGCTGATAGAAATATGTGATTACAGGTTGTATTAAAACTATAACAATATATACACCAATAACTACACATGAATCACATGTTGGATTTTCCTTGTTGTACATATCATTATCCACCACCACCTTTTGGCCTTAAATCTTGGACTTTCGAGCAACTTATCACTGTGAATTGAAAACTTTAGTTTGCACTGTCGATCTTTGGGATTTTGAACTTCAACTTGAACTTGAAGTGACCCGAAGGTTACAGTTCAAGTTCAAATTTCCCATATGTAAATAGGAAGGCTGATGACTAGGAGAATGGTTCACCAACTTTTAACATTTCTTGCTAGTGCCAAAACTTGAACTTGAACTAACCCGAAGGTTCAAGTTCAAGTTCGACTTAGGCACTCCCAAGACATAAACAATTGACTTTAAGGATGAAGAAAAAATACAAGTGTAAAAATTCCAAAATGATAGTACTAAATCCTTGATTCTATTGTTAATCCTATCACAATGAGGAGCTCTACACATAATTTCCCAATTTCCTTCCAAAGTGCTATCATCCAAAACCATTCTCCTCTTCACATATTTTGATATAGTTTTTCTACTAAAATAAATATGTGATGAAACTAAAGATATTTATCTATTTTGAGGTACATTATTACTAAGAATAGATGTTAGCATTACTCTTCTTGTCACAATCTTATCTTTACTTTGATTTTTCTTTTCTATAGAGCGCAAACCTTTCTTAAGATTTTCAATAACAACATTTGCATGTTAGAAAATTTTCTATGTTTTGATGGTTCTTGCAAGTTTGTTGCTATAAGAACATGAGAAAGTACTTGGGCTCTCTCAAGTGTTTCCAAATCATCAATTTTACTTGTTATTTATTTTACTATCTAATTCAAAGCTCTCTTTTTTGAAAGAATTAATGACTTAACATCAATAATTGATTTCAATTTATCCACATATATTACATGTAAATGATCTAAATTTCTATGTGTGATATTTTACTTTACATTTTTAGCTAGTGTTAATTGTACATCCATATCAATAGGAGCAACTAATCCTAACCTTTCTCCAATTTCCATTGTTTCATGTTCTAAATTTTCATGTCCTAATTTTTCATGTCGCAAATTTTCATGTATTGAATTTCCCTGTACTAAATTTTCATGTCCAAAACCTTCCCCAACATTTATTTGCTCATTTTCTAATTATTTGTTGTGGGCTACATGCACATAAATGAATGAGTTTACAATACTATTTAGAGAAAACAAAAATATCTAGAAAAATATGAATGTACAGGTACATACCTTCTCTCCTTTGATAATAATTTGCTAATGTTCTTTCGTGATTTCTCTATTCTCCATCAACTGATCTACTTTTTTCTGATATATTTTTTCTTCCTTCCATTTTTCCCATCTTTGTTCTTCACAAAACTATCAAATTGCTTTCTTCAAAATGAACATCTCTTGTATTTTATATTTTCCTTTCTTCTATTTCTTTTTAAGAAAATAAATTTGATAATGATTTTATATGATATTAATTCTAAATAATATTGTATATACATAAAATATTCCAAAATTTGAAAAAATTAAGTTAGACCAACAAGGCTCCACCTAGGAGGCTTCATTCGAAGCCCCTTGGGCCTATCCCCACCTGGATGGAAACCTGTTGGGAAGTGCAAAGGGGGATTTGATCAAAGCACCCTCGGTGCAACCTGCAATGACATAGGGGGCTTTGACTAAAAGGTTTTCATTCAAAGCTCTTCCCAAGGATTTGATTGAAGCCACCCTTAGTCAAAAGAATTAAATTTTTTTTTTGTTGTTGTAGGTTTTATAGTCTTTTTTGGAATATTTTAGAATAACTAAGAGAGGGGGGGTTGGATGGGGGGTTGAATCATTTATCCAAGGTCCAAAACTCCCAATTAAACTTATCAGTACTTAACAACACTTATGCATCCATCATATCAATATATTTTCTTCTAATAAACCTTGCATGCATCCATCATATCATTCAAAATTTAAACTTACAGATTATTGTCCTATGTCAAAATCACTTTGCAAAAATGTAAACATGAAATATAATAGAATCATTTACACAAATGACACGAGGATTTTTTGTGGAAACCCAATTTTGCAAAAACCACAAATAACATGCTACTAATTCTCACTCTTTTGAAGTGATTCCCTATGAAAGGCCAACCCTATTAAAGCTTATAATAAACACTGTCAATTGTGACCTGGTTAAAGGATTTTAATTGCCCTATTA
This sequence comes from Cupressus sempervirens, assembly GCA_028749045.1. Classification (NCBI taxonomy): domain Eukaryota; kingdom Viridiplantae; phylum Streptophyta; class Pinopsida; order Cupressales; family Cupressaceae; genus Cupressus; species Cupressus sempervirens. The sequence continues at coordinate 284,588,384 of CM053787.1, forward strand.
GTAGTGACTTTGTTAGAGGACTTTAGGCCATTCCATTACAATGCCACCCAGTTAAAGGATTTATGAATGACTATTACCTCAACCTTAATTCAAAGGATTTTACACTAAAATGATACAATTATTAGAGATTAATAGTAAGGCTTCAATCTGATAATAAATCACAACTCACTTGTAGCTTATAGATCTCTATTCAGTCCTCCATTTTTCTTAGCTTCAGTCACTTTAGCTTTAATAGTTTGGTCACCCTTCAAACATTCATCTCCTTAAGCCTTCTTGCTTTGTACGTAAAATGCAAACTCTTTCCTTAGGCCACCATATGAAGAAATACCGTAGACTCCTTGTCTTCCTTGGGTTCTTGCACATGCCAATAGTTGCTTCTAGTGTTGCATTCCCTTATAAAGAGAATATAGATATTTTGTTGCTTAATCACAATCATCCATTCTAGGGTTAGGTAGGATTCATTAAATCTAACCATCTTTTTATTTTGATCCCTCTTGCAGTTTCCTTAACAATCCTCTTTGAGTTTGCCTCTAAATGGTTTACCTTGAATTATGTACGACTAGCTTATCAATCTTATCTTTCAAATGGTTCACACAATCAAAAAAATCAATCTTGTTAGCTCAAATTCATCAAATTCACAATCAAACTCATAGCGTTGTCACTTGGCTTTAACTAACATTCTGATGCTCGACACATACCATCTTGCTTGACATCCACAAGTAGTTTACTTGGCACATACTGAAGTTTACTAGTGCTCAACATCAACTAGACTTCACTCAGCTTAGACTAAGTTCACTTAGCTCAGCACTGTCTACAATTCACTCTGCATACACTAAAAATTTTCTAAATTCTTTGGCTCCAACTAATTTTTTGCTCGGCTTGCACTAATATTGCTTGGCACCTACTGTACATTTTTTTTAGGCTTAGAAGATACAATTCTTCTTTCTTGTTCTTCTAGACTTAATCAGTGTATCCATCCTTTGCAACCTTAAGTAGATTATCAATCCACTATATCATTATTGTCTTTATTGATCTTTTTACTTCCTTTACATATCATAACTCAACCTTTCCTCTAGGTGCTCTGGTTACCTCAGTTGATCAAATCATCTTCATCAATGAAAGAAATGATAGTACTCAAATTATGTAAGCAATTATCTCTCCAACAGGTAGCACGTTTGACATCAATGACAAAACAATGATTGAAACACACTCTCATACTTGTATCAATGTTTGATCAACAATCTTCCTCTTTGACATTGATGGAAAACTAATACCAACAACAATACCAAAAAGAAAATAATTATTTGAATTTAAGTCTCTCCCTCTATTAGCAACTTTCTTTTTCTATGTAGGTTACAAAATTTTGTGTCAAAATGCTTACTTATGACTCCCTTTGTATTTCATTCTGTAGGGCTTCTTTCTCTAACTTTATGAATTTCTTAGATCATTCCATCTTTCTGATATTCAGGTATTCATCTCTTCTCTATCTCTATCTCTTTGTAACTATCTTACTCTTTACTTGTTATCTCCCTCTTAGGTGATGTTTCTTCTCATTTCATTTCTCCCTCTAAGAGAGTATTTCTCTCTTTGTCTTTTTCTCAGATTGGTTAGTATCCTTCTAATATATCTCTTTAAGTTGGTATTCTTTTCATTTCTCCCTCTTTGACATCAATGCCAAAGACTTGTCATCTCAACAAGTAGATATAGAAATTTTAGATTCTTCCTTTGTCACCTAATTTGTGACTCATATTCTATTCTAGCTCTTTGATTACCTTAGGTAGCTCCTAATGTAAGATCCACTGCATCAATCTATAGTATATGTCATTCATCTTAGTTGATGTAGGGCACAACTTTAGCTCCTTAAACAACTTTGGATAGGGGTATCACCCCTAGTTTAACTATTAGATACTAATGAGCATCCTTAGGTAAATCTTTTGTGGATTAATTAGCTATCTATTCTTTGGTATTCACATATTCAATCTTTACTTCTTTTTCTTGAACTAGCTTTCTCAAGTAATGATACTTGATAGCTATATCTTTTGTCTTTGTGTGTATCATAGGGTTCTTGGATATGTTTATGGTACTGGTGTTATCACAATAAAGTATAATAGTTGCAGTAATTTCCTCCTTCATTCTTTTGAGTAGCTATTTGATCCATACAATATTCATACAATTTATTACACTAGATTGAGATATGCAATTGTGTTTCTTACTAGTCCATGTAACTAGTCTTTTCCCCAAGAGAAATGCTCCACCACTTGTACTTTTTCTATCATCAACATTTCCTACCCAATCAACATTTGTATAGGCTCTCTATTCAAATGTTTCATTTTTCTTGTAGTACAGGCCAAAGTCCTATGTTCCTTTCAGATACCTCATAATTCTCTTAACAGTCATCAAATGATTCTCCTTAGGACTTGTAGAAAATATTGCAACAATCCCAACAGCCAATGCAATGTCTAGTCTACTATGAACTACATATTATAATTTTCCAATCATATACCTATACAAAGTTATGTCTTGTCACCATAGATGTGCTAATAGGCTTTGAATCTTTTAATCCAAAATTTTTCAATATTTCCTTCAAATATGTAGACTGAGTGATCTAAGTACTATATTGCATTTGATACACTTGCAAGCCAAAAAAGAATTTAATTTCTCCAAACATGGATATCTCAAATTCTTGCTTCATTTCATCAGCAAATGTCTTACAAAGTACATTTTGTCTTCGAAATTTGATATCATCAAAAAAATATTCAGCTAGTAAAATACCTTTACCACCTTCAGTCTTTAAGTATAAATTGATGTTATGATTAGTTCTCTCAAATCCAATCTTCACAAGATAAGTATGAAGTCTCTCATTCCATGCTCTAGGTGCTTTCGTTAATCCATATAAAGCTTTTTGTAATCTACATACCATGTTCTTGTTGTTAGCATCAACCAATCCTTCAAGTTGTTTAATGTAAACCTCTTCTTGTAAAATAGCATTCAGAAATGCAAATTTCACATCCATTTGGTAAACTTTGAATCCTTTATATGTAGAGTAAGAAAGTAGAGTTCTTACTCCTTCCAGTCTTGCAATAGGGGAAAATGTTTCCACGTAGTCTATTCCTTCTTCTTGAGCATACACTTTGTAAACTAATCTTGCCTTATTTCTTGTGACTTCACCATTTTCATCTAACTTGTTCTAGTAGACCCATTTGGTTCCAATGACATTCTTGTCCTCTGTTCTAGGTACAAGTGACTAGGTTTTATTCTTTTGTAGTGCCTACCCTAGTTTGCATTTTGGTATGATTGATTTTTGTATTTTTCCTTGTGAGTCGTTAGTGTATTTTTTATTAATTAAGTCTAATTGAAAGATTTAATTAATGACTTAATTAAATGGAAAATTAATATGATATTTTATTATTTAATTCGATTTAATTAATCAGGAAATTAATTCAATAAAAGAATTAAATTTGGAGATGAAAATTATAAGTTCAAGGTTGGAACATTGTAATGTTTATTTAACTTAATAATAATATGTTTACTGTCCAATTTTAAATAAATGTTAAATAATATTATAATTTAAGTTAATGAATATTTTATTAAATTAAGTCTCCAAAAATAAATTTTGAATTGGAAAATAAATTAATACAAAATTTCATGATTGCAGGATAAGTGCATAATATTTAAAAAATTAAAAAATCTAAAAAAGGGTCAAGTAAATATTAAATAAAGTAATGTGAATTATTTTAATAATTATTCACCTAGGAGTATGCGCACTTTTTTTTATGCACGAGTTGTCCATGACACAAGAGTTAGTGCACTAATTAAGCACATGTTGTCTACAACCTTGTTATTCTTATTCTGTTACCTAGTAGGTGGGATAAGGCTTGCGTTGAGTTGTCAATGCTTATCTCTTAGTTCTTTCTAGACACATTCTAGATGCATCTTAGAGGCCTTTATATAGAGGCTCTCCTAGTAGTTGGGGGTCGGTTTGGTTCTTGGAGGAGTTACAAATGTTGGAGGAGGAAGGGGGGGATTGATTGAAGGCAGATTTAGACTATCTCATTGCTCAAGGGATATACTCAGTCGGTGCACAAGCCATTCATAAAAATTGATCTCAGATTTCTCTTGAAAGCCACTCCGAGTATGAAATCCAATACTACCTTCCTTCATAAATCTTTCTTTCTATGCTCTTGCTATTTTGAAAATATGTACTTTTGCTTTGATGATCCATTTAGAACTTTTCAAATGGTGAAAAAGAATTTATTGTTGTGTCTCATTTATCCTTGTATTCTCTAAACTCGTCCATCCATAGACATCCATAGATAGCACATGAACTGGATATCTTCCCAAAATGCCCAATAGGAACTGTCGGAAGCTATAAGAGCAATAACAATACTTTTTATGTGTATAAATTAATGATATTAGTAAACCAACAACTTCAAGAGTGAAAGGATGGGTTCCAATCCAAGTAACAATGAATGAGGAAACCCTCGATTGGACTTTGAAAATCAATGGCTATTCTCCTCACACTGATTGTATCTCCTTGTAGATTAATTCTGTTTAGATATATCTGTAAGTGGTGATGTTCAAATTTATGTCTTAAGTTTGTCATTGTGCTAATTAGTTGAGAGCACATCAAATATCTGAGATCTGACAAACCACATCATATGATGTTCAACTCAGTAGCTTGTTTCTGTGCCATACGTGTTTTGATCCAGTTTTAGAGATGACACTATCACTTAGACCAGAATGGGTATGATTATAATCGTGATATCAAAGTTACAAAATATGTTCTTAGGTTGCTCATAATTATGCGACATGATGTAGCCAATGTTCAGAAATGTCTTGTTGTGTGAGATATGTGATGTAAAGATAATCAAACAATGATGCAAATCTTCATATTGTTCATATCCTTCCCTGAAACCACATAAAACATTCTAAAAATCTAAATCTGTTATTCTTTGTACACATTAACTAGAGGTTCAAAAACTTATAATATGCCAATGATGATAATAATAATAGTTTACTTATCTATCATTCACCACCTCTTTCTTTCACCATTAACCACCTCTTTCTTGTATTTGCTATCTTCGCAACTATGTCATCTCAGAATTTTCTATTTCGGGATAGACCTGTGCACAAAGAACTATAACTTTTGACTGAAATCAAAACTTTTCAATCGCTCTAGTGATAATGGGCATAATTAGTTTCTCCAAAACATACTCAGATCTTAGAGAAATCCAATGGTTAGAATTCGAGTTATGTCTTTCACACCGAGACTGTTATTTCCATGACAGTAATACCCAAAGAAACCATTTAGTCTTTAATACATTCAAACTTTAACACATTGAGGTTCTTCATAAAATAATATTCAGTTTCTCTGTTGTAAAACCGATTTCAAAATATCTTAGACTTCAAACCGATTCAAACAAGCTTTAAGATCATTTTCATAAAACCTAACTTCACCAACATTTATGTAAATCTTCAAAACCAAAACTGTTTAGACATTAAGATTTTCAATTTATTACAGTCCAACTAGATTCCTTTGAAATTGAATATAACAAAGATCTCAAAATGAAATAGAATTCGATTTCAAGATAATCTAATACTGTCACGACATACAGGAACTAAGAATAGAGAGTTTCAAAATGAGAAATAGTTAAAAAAAACAAAGTTCTCAACAAAACTCAAATCTTCATTTCCATTAGCAAGAAAATGAGTCCACTGCTCCTTATCATTAAAGTTCGAATAAATAGACAAAGGCTCATTTATCAGCAAGCTCTCGAAGCTACAAGCTGTGGAATTACTCTAGACCAGTGGCTTGAAGCTCTGAAATGGGGATTGTTCATTGATTTGGGAATTCTGATAAACAATATACCAGTTCTCCTTGATCTTGCAAGGAAAAGATGAAATTTTTACTTGTCGATTTACCTCTACCAACGAATGTGAGAGTCAAGGGCATGTAGATCAATTAGTCATCACCTACCTGGCAGTCATGTTGGGATTGGAAAAAAAATCCCTCATCTTTTACGCAATGTTTATTACATTGCAATAAAGCGGCGTCTGTTCATAGTTAAGTGCCAATGTGAGTTGGTTTTAAGGTAGACCCATATCATTTGGAAATTGACTTTATTAATGGAAAAGTTTAATAAATTTTTCTAAGTTATTAATCTATTAAAATAAATTTATGAGTGGTATATTGATATTTTTTGTTTATTTTAAATTAATTCAATTTATTATAAACAATAGCTAAATAGGACATTTATCTTTTATTGTTTGACTTAGTAGTAATACAATTATTTTATTGGGGATTCATTTAATTATTCACAATCTCAATTTTCTTTAATAATAAGTTGTGGAATGATTTGTAATAATAGAAAAGTTGAAGAGTAAGGATTGTTAAGTTGTATTAATTAATACAATAATTTAGTTGGATTAAACCATATCGGGTTGTATGAGATGAAATGATTGAACTAATCAATGGATAATGACATTGAGTCATTATTTTAGTAAATTAAACAATAAGTTATCTGTATATTATTTGGAGTATTAATGCATCTAAATGTAGTGTTTTCTTTAAAAAAATTATTGATTAGTTGATAAATTGATTGGGTAAAAGCATAGATCTGTGTCACCGTTTGTGATACAAAAACTTGTTTTGGTCAAATCTCATTTCTCTATCAAAACTCAATTTTAAAAAAAAATTAAAAATACCCTTTTATAGATTTCAGATTCAATATCATCATTATATAAATTTTTGAGTGTTTTGATTAGTTATAATATGCTATAATCTAAAAATATTATAAGTCGATATTTCAACATTTCAGAAGATGCTCTCTCAAAAAATGAAAAAAAATAGTAAATCATATCAAAAAAATAAAAAAAAAATATTTATCACTAGAGGAGTGAATCTTCTTCTTGAATATGTAATTTTTTTTCAAGAAGGTATAGATTTGATAGGGAAGTTTTGACCGGAGGAAAAAATTGTTGGATTCTGACAAGGTCGAACTTGAGTACTTATAACAAAGAAAATATACATCAAAAATAATTATTTCTTTTTTTGTGCACTAGCTATACATGTCATCTATAAAATATTTTCAAATCATAACAAAAAAAGATGATTTGCACATACTTGTTTGACGGGAACTACATCCTATATTTTTTACAGTTAAAAAAGGGACTTCAAAATAAAATAAAATGAATAAATTCTTAGTCAAAAAAATAATAAAAATTATAGGCATAAAATTCATACAATTCTACACATTTCATCAGTTTAAATCGTCTTCATATTTTAAACGCAAATACCATTTTTTTTGTCATTAATGTTGAACTGTTGCATTCTGATATCACTTTTCTTTATAAAAGGTGACACAGGTTTGTGCTTTTACCCGATTATATAATCATTTAATTACTAATTTAATTATTTGTAGAATTAATTGAATCCAATTGATAATTAAGTTATGCAATGGAGTTTTAACTAAAATGATCATTGATAGTATCGAGGTTAATGAATTGTAAATTATTTAATTGAAAATTGATAAGTCCTGTTTCAACAATTTGAATAATGGTGGGGGGGGGGGGGGAGGCTTCTTGGAATCAACAAAATCTCATTTAGTTATTAGTAACATTGATTACTTTGATTGCTATTAGTTTCCAGTTTCTTGTGTGAAGCTGAAGCATTTCGAATGGTTGGTTCTTGATGATGTCATATTGTATCATGTTCAAATTGATCTTGTTGGAATCTTTGATCAATATTATGTTGAGATACTTTCTGAATGCTTGTTGAGAACTGATGGAAATTGTGGATTATCATTTAATGTTTTTCAGTTGCTGTAAGCAACTATTGTGAATATTATGATTGTCTCTTTCTAGATGCTTTCTAGTTACTCATAGAGAACAAATATGAATATAGTGAACTATCTTTTGATGCTTACTAGTCACTTGTATAGGACTGAGATGTCTTGCAAGATTTCTTCTAAACTATGTGGCTAGGATTTACCTTGTGGAGCATTGATGTGTACTTGTATGGAAGTATCAACTTGTTTTTAGGTTGCCTATTAAGGAACCAAGTTTGATTATGATGGATGTTGTGGTATGGGACACAACTATGATTTATGTTCTTAAGAGAGGTTGTCTAGGTACATGTCTTTGGGAGTGGCTTGCGGTAGGGGTCCAAGGCCCAAAGTGGTCAGTACTAGGGTAACCTATTGCAAGTGATGTAATAAGTGATAATCTAGTGATTAATAATTTTGGGGAAACACACTAAAAAGATAAGTTAGGGATATTTGACCTACCCATACCTTGAGTGCTTGTATAGACTAAGGATGGGAATGGGATGATTTCCTCATCTTCAAGAGAGAGCTTTCTAGTTCCACATGTGCAACATTGAGGGTTCGGGGTTCAGAGTAACCAGTCCAAGGTAACTGAATGCTTGAGGGTCTGAGGTCTATTGAGAGACCAGTCCAAGGTAACTCGAGCAACCATGTGATGACACTCCCTAGAATGTAACCTAAGTCTCCTCTATAGAGTTGGTGTACCTCTGGTGGTATTCTTATTGTTGGATGTGGTTATTTACTTTCATTGATGATGATTGGCGATTTTTGTTGATATACTCTTAACATGTGGATTTTGACTTGAGCCTATCTCCTCCAGTGCTATCTTTGTTGGCATTTACCTTCATTTTGTTCTTGGATGTTATATCTTATGATGGATGTAATTGCTGACATGATTCATTAATTGATTATTAGCATGTGATAAATGATGTTATTTACTTATAGAATCATCTTATGCTTTATTTTGCATGATTAGATTTCTTATGTTTATGTTGTAGCATGTTAGATTCCTTTCTACATATGTTGTAGTATGTTTTAGGAGTGACATCCCTACTATGATAATATCGATGATCTCTTCAGTGATTTGGGATGTTATGCGTGGAGGGATGGCTAGGGCCCATGATGGCCTAATGATGCTATTGATGGTTGGGAGGAACCACACACTTAGATTAATTATGTTTTATGATAGGTGGTTATCTTTTGCAATGACTGTTATATCCTTAGTGATGAATGGATGTATCATGTATGTTATCAGTTGCATTTACTTGAATGTACTTCTAGTATGGATTTAATAAGGTTGATGAAGCATTATCTTTGCATTTTTGTATCCCTTTGAGCCATTCATACCATGTGACATGATTAGTAAATGATTGAACATTTTAAATTGATTTGCTAAGATGCATTAAGAACAAATGAATATTATGGACCTTGGAGTTTTGATTATTCTTTTATGTTGATGTGGTAGTTGTTAGACTTAGTATAGTTAGATTAAATGTGACTCAACATCTTGGGATCCTTAAGGAATGTAACCTGCTATGTATTCTTTAAATGATTACATGTCATTGGTTCTGCTATTATGCGTTTGTGGTGTATAATGTTATCTTTCATGTTTAAAATTTTTTTTTTTTGAAAAACCTAGGTTAATTCTTTAGGATCCCTTGGTAGGGTGTTACATCTTCTCTATTTACTCAATCTCTTCTCTCATGTCTTGACTCCAGTCATAATTCTCTAATGCATCCTTGACTGATTTAGGTTCATGCATACTCAATAGACACGTGTCACTTCTCAACTTATTTCTTGTCATAGGTCTTGCCTCTTTATCTCCAATAATTTGTGTAGTAGGGTGATGTCTGTTGACATACTTTGACAATCTTGGTTCTACTCTATTTTCTTCAATAGGTCTTTCAACTTTAGAATCATTATGTTCTTATCTATCAAGTAATTTAACATCTCTATCATGTGTACTAATCTCATTAGCAGAATGTACCTTAGATTCATTTTGCAACTCGGCTCCTAATTGCCACTCAGTTCCTAAATGCAACTTGACATTCATAGTCTATGACTTGGCAGTCATTGAGACTTGTTGTTGTAGATTTGCAACTTCATTCACAACATCATTGTCAATCATGTGATCATATAAATACACAAAAGATTTGTAATCTCCATATCATTTTGTAGGTTGAGCTTCATATACTTTTGTATATTCATCAAACTTCACATTTTCACTTTACACAACTTTGTTAGTGTTATTATTCAAACACCTATAAGCCTTGCTCCTTGTGTAATAGCATGTTCATCTCATATTGGTTTTAACAAGTTAGTGTCTATACACTTAAGTCATTTACTTACTTCTTTTTGAACAAGTAACATATGCCCAACACAACATATAAGTTAGAGCATTTTGAGTAAATAGTGAGTGTCAAGTCACTCATATACCAAGTCACTCAAGTGCTAAGCATATAGTATGTGCTGAGTGACTCAGTTGCCAAGAAAGTAGTGAATGTCAAGTCATTCAGATGCTGAGTGATAGTATTGAAGTCATAGTTAGTGTCAAGCATCAAGGATTTTAGATGTCGAGTAACATAGTTTTGTCATAGTTGCTTGTATTGGCACAAACTACTATATAAACCTTTTTTGGACCAACTTAAGAATTGAATTATGATAGTTTTTTGATAAGGCTAAACCTTAAGTGGGAATCCCTATGTATTACATGCATCCAATTAGGTAAAGGGAAGGTTTAAGCCGCAATATGGGTGATACACAACCATTGATTCATACCTAACCCTAAGTCACCTAGGTCTTCTTAAGGAGGACAAACACTAATTGTTTATGGGGAAATGAATGAATGATCAAGGAGAGAGAAGGAGAGTTTGCATGTGCAAACAAGACATTCATGGTGACCAAGGAATTATGATATGAATTGCATTGCAGAATTAGTTAAAGGAGAACACAAGAAGGAAATAGTGAACAACAGAGAGACATTTGATCAAGAAGAATCAAATCCACATTAGTATAGAGGTGATTTTACATCAAGCAATAGAGTGTTAATTGTAGGATCATTGCTGAGACATTCTAATAGGTGAATTAGTTAAATCTCTTAATAGAGTAGTCCTAATAGGCTATATTGAAATCCTCTAACAAGGTGCTTGCTTAATTGTGAGTTGAAGTCCTTTAACTAGACACACTTCTAGCAAGGTGTTGAAATGCTTTAATTGGGTAAGACCTAACAATCTTTGTAAGCCTTTAATAGGGTTGACCTTTCACAAGGTAGATCATGTTTCATGATCAAACATTGTAACCTTCATTAGATACACTTTATTACTATAGTAGTGAAGATTTGTGGGTGTCATCCCCACCTCAGTTTTACCTTCTCATTTGAGGATTTATAGGTAATCATTTTTTGTGTTATATATGTGTGAATGCTTAGTTGTTTACATATTTTAGATGTATATGCTTTACATGGTATTTCAGTTTACATATTGAGTATGTGAGATGGATGTGTGATCAATATTTTTATGGGTTAAAGTTTAAAGCATTGATTCACCCCCACCCACCCACCTCCTCTCAGAGTTTACCTTTCCTATCATAATTCCAACAATTGGTATCAAACATTTTTTCTCTAGAAGTGAAGCATAACAACTTTCAAGAAAGATCTTGGAAATGAAATTCTACAAGTTGGAAAAAGTTACTGAGAACCAAAAAATTGGAATACAACTCATTCTACATCAGTTGAATGAAGTAAGAGAAGATCTAAAGAAATCATTGAGAAGAAGAAAGGAAATTTCTATTAAGGAGAATGCGACACAATACCAAGAGATGGACACTACTAAGCTATTTGCAAGTGGAAACTCCAATAAATATGATGCAACAGTTGCCAATCTAATGGAAAAGAATAAAACCCTAGCTGAAGAGATCATAAGTCTTAAGATAGAGCAAGAATCAAAAGCCATATTACTATGTGAGGTGGATGAATAGAAAAACAAAGATATAGAAGAAAAAGTCATGATTGAAGATGACCAAAGAGTTTTGACCAGCTGACTAGAAGAGAAATCATTAGAAGTAAATAGGATTGCTCACATGCAATTGGAAACAATGAATCAAGTCATGATTGCTAATCATGAAATAAATAGTAAAGACATTGAGATAACAACACTAAATTTACAGAAGGAATAGTTGAGCAATGATCTGAATAGGGAAAAGGAGTTTTCTAAAAGTTTCAATAAACCAAATGAAGCCATCATGTACTCTAAACAATTGATGAGATCTCCTAGATCTAACAATAATACATCTAGACTAGGATACACTAGTGCTGAAGAAGGAGAATCATCCAAAAGTGCTAAAGAAAGAAGTAACAAAGGTAAGAACTCCAAACCTACTTGTCATAATTGTGGTAAGAAAGGATATTCTGCTAATGTGTCCAGGAGCAAGATTGTAAATTAAAATGTTAAGAAGAAGAGCATGGGTCACTACCATAAGTGAAACAAACAAGGTCATTAGGCATATGAATACATAACCAAGACCATGCACACTAAAATATTTGAAGGATACTATTATAACTGTGAAAAGTATGGACATAGAGCTTTTGAGTGTAGATCCAAACCCAAGTGGTCATCAAATAAGCAAACAAAGGTAAAGAAAAATGGAAACTCTTATAATTGGGATTATAATACAAGGTATAATTTTCACTACTATCAAGAGTATGGACATGTTACCAAGAACTGTAGTAGAACACACTTCAGAAGTGACTACAAAAGGTGGTTGAGTCAAACCACGTGTTTTAGCTGTTTGAAGACTGGTCACATTAATAGATATTGTCCAACAAGGTCAAAGGCACCAATTTTTGAGTTCAACAAAGGCAAAGGCAAGGCAAATATTGAAAATGTCAGAGATGAGATGAACAAGACATGAAAGATAAAGGAGAATTGCAACACATCAAGTGCAGATGGGATCACTTCATGCAATGGGTCAGGTGATCACACCTCATTAAACTAAGCAATCAAGAGGTATGTGGGAATGATATTTAAAATATATACCATTCATTAGTTCTAAAGATTTATTTTTGAAAAGATTACATATGCATGAATAAAGATGCAAAGTGTTATTAGAAATCAAGGATAAATCTTTAAGTTTTGTTAGTTTTTCATGTTACTACCAAGCATGAAAAGTTTCATATGATTGCCAAGTGAAATGTTAGTGGATGCCAAGCTAATGAAAGTGGTTAATTGAGCCTAAGCTCATAGTGGTTTTTGAACATATGGAAAGACATGTGGATACCAAGTGAGCTAGAGATCAATTGATTTTGAGCTTATAGTTGTGTAAGCACTTAGCATTTAATATACTATTTTAAGGGTTATTTGACCGATTTATGCTCATTTAACATTATTTGAATTTGAGATAGAACACAAAGAGCTAAAGGAGATCTAGAGAATTTCATTTGAGCATTTTCAGGAGATTTGAATGGCTGTTTGACACAATTTCACTAGAATTTATAAGGTATTTACTATGTGCTGAGCTATGCAGTTTCAAATTTTGCAAACCCTAGATATATGTAATGGAATCAAGTTATTCTAAAGTGAAAGGTATAGAGGGAAAAGAGGTTTTGAATGTTTAGTTAATTAGCAATGAAATCAAACAACCTATTTTCAAGGCTATTCTAGACATAGCTTATAAGTAGGATCCCTCTAGTGCATTGTCTATGATACCATTGCGAGTCTTGATGATTCAAGATGTTAGGAATTTTTAGACTTGAAAGATTGGAAGCATAGGAGACATGGAAATCAAAGAAGAATATGGGAGACTATGTGAAAATGGAGCATTGAAGGAAGAATACAAGATTGTCAAGAAGAAAGGGTTAACTTGTGCCCTAGATTTTCCCAACATATTCAAAATAGAGTGGATTAAGATTGTCTTAAGTAGAATTCATGATAGCTTAGTATGGTTAGAAAATGGGCTAGTTAAAAATCACAAAGAAAATTGTTCATAGGGTAATAGGATATCCAAACCTAGATTAGCCAAAGACCATGAGAAGTGAGTGAAAGGAAATCATTGAAAAGAACATAGTGGCTATATGGAATATAAGGGGAAAGACCATTAACACTTTCATAGATCCCTTGATATCTTTTGTAGAGAGGGTATTAGCACACAAGTTTTATTAGTCTAGAAGATTAAATAGTGTACCTTGCATTGTAGTGGATATGAGATACAAAATTGTGAAGAAAGATTATACTTATGATCTTAGTGAGTTACAATTGCAACAATTGATCAAAATATATGGGAGCCATAAGGAAAACCAAGAGTTCTCAGTGTAAATGTGGATCTATTCTGGTATGTATTTTCTTTTATGTGCAAAATACATTTCCTACATTTGGCAAGATTGCTTGGAAGATGAATAGATCAATTGCAATTCAAATAGGAGAATTTATTGAGCAATTAGGTGATAACTTTGAGTCAATAATGACTAGTTATTTTGAAGATTTTAAGAAAACCATGAAGAAAAGACTAAGGATATAAGTCTCACTAGTGGAGAAACATAATGATGATGTTTTCTTCCTAGTTGATATTGATCACACATATCTTCAAGCATAAATTCCTAGGGTGAGATGGCTAAGGCCATTAGGTTATGAGATCAATGTTGATGAGGCCTCTGTAGCAATCACAATATTACTCGTAGAAGAGGTGGATAAGGAAACCAAAGCATTTGGTAATTATAAATTGGCCAAATCAAAGATCACCATGAAGTTAAAGACTTCTTTAGTTGAGAAAGAAGAAAAAATTGGTGAAGAAATTGAAAGAAAAATTAGGTGAAGGAGCTGAGGAAGAAGAAGAAGAAGATCATAAAGAAGTGTAAGAATTTGGCTTAGGCCAGAATTCACCCAAGAACTAAAGAACTCAACATAAGAACATAGTAGACCAAAATAGATAGAGTATGATCAAAATGATGATATTCATTCAATATTTAGCTTAGCCAACTTAAGAGTAGACTAGGAGTGCCTATATATAAAGGCCTTAGTAGAGCTTCTAGAATGCATAGAAGTCAACATCATGATATGTCATACAACCAGGCACATGTCCACTAGATATGGGTTATCCTCCATTAAGCATGGGATTGACTGCAATGATGTGAGGATAAGCCCACAATGGTGTAGCATGCAAATCAGTGGTCTAGACAACATGTGCTAAATGAGGAGTGCGGATAACTATGTTGTCGACATGACAACTCAGTGAATGATGCATACTCCTATGTTGTAGACACCATGTGCATTATTAGACTTGCATAACTCAATGAGAGTACACAAAATCCTAAGTGTCTCACCTAAAATAATAATAAAATAATGCATTAACCAAAGTAAACTTAAGTAAGTGTAATAAGAAAATACTTATTTACTCCAACACCCCCCTTAAGTGCAACTTAGGGGAATGCCCTTAAGCTTACAAAATCTAGTATGATATGTAGAATGGGTCTTGGCTACTAGGTTGTGTTAGGTACCTATGTACATAATGATATGCAATCTCCCATAAAGCAGGGAAAGAGGGAAAACCTCATGGGAAAAACCCTGCCCCAAAAAAAGAGATAAATAGGGATGCATGGATGGATGGAGTAATCAAGACCCCCCCCATTACAAAATACATCCAATATAGACATAAGAGAATGATGAGAAGAGGAAGAGGAAGAGAGACAAGATAACCACCCCCCCCCCCCGCCCCCCCCCCCAAAGAAGAATGCCAAATAGTGACTGCTCTGATGAAGAAGCTAATCCAAGACTATAGAATGGTGTTCCTCCCCTTAGGAAGAAATAGGGAAAAAGGTACAAATGAGACACTTCCACTGTGTGTGGAAAGAATCCCATGGATAACGGATGTCTCTGAAACCTACTTATCTAGCTGAAGAACCTATCCTAAAGAACTATCTGTCTCTGCAACTGATGAAGAACCCTGCTACAACTACTGATCATAAGCATCCACAATCACTTCAACCTATGATGATCGATCATGCAGAGAATGAATAAGAGGATCTAATGGAACCCTCATGAGAACTGAAGATGGTAATTCTACATCAAGAGGAAGAGGCAAATCATGAATATTGTCCCCCAAATCTATCACTGAATCTGTACCTAGAAGACTCAATGTACCCTACTATTCTAGACCTATCACTATGGCGATGTATGCATGTGGACTGAACTGATGAAGTGACCTCTCACTATAACTATCGATAGAACCCCTTGTATCTAAATCTGTTGAAGCACTATCACTTGTGTCACTATCAGTTTCCACATTGTATGATGCACGAAGAGGAGTAGAGGACAAGCTAGGTGAACTATCCTCAAAATCTACATCCTTCTCCACAAAAATCTGATGAGTCTTAAGATCTAGAAATCTATATACCTTCACATTATCTTCATAACCAATGAAGGTACAAGGCTAGGGTGACTATGCCTTGCATCCCCTAGAAGATATCTTTGCTCATGCAGGACAACTGAAGACTCTGAAGTGTGTCATAATAGGTTTTCTGCTGCACCATGCCTCAAAATGAGTTTTTCCATCTAAGGCTGGATGAGGAGAATGATTAAGAATGTGAGTGTCACTTGAGATTTCTTTGACTTGTAATGATGGATCTCGAGACTTGGATTGTATCATGCAACTTGCCATAGATTTGAGAGTCCTAATCCTCAGTGTTACAGTATTTGTCTAATGCGGACCGAATGCTAGTGGAGTTTGAAGATCAATTCCCTCATGTTTACAAAAGTTCATAAGTCGTCTATTTACATACTTTCTACCATTGTCCATTCAGAGTACTTTGATGGCTTTCCTAGATTTCTATTCTACATGAGCCTCGAAGTCTAGAAACTTGTCCAACACTTCATTCTTGTTATGTAGAAAGTAGACCCAAGTGAATCTTGAAAAGTCATCAATAAAGGTAAGTATGTAGTGACCCTAGTTGAATGCAAAAGGACCTACTAATACCATGTGAACCATCTATAGAACACCTATTGCTCTTGAAGACTTCCCTCTTTGTAACTTCCCCTCTAGATGCATATCCACTAAATCTATTGAACACTCACCCTTAGAAAAGTTGATTTGAGGTAGACCTTTCACCATTCAATTTGTGCAAAGTTGTTGAAGGTAGTAGAAGTCAAGATGACCATATCGCTCATGCCATAATTGCATGTTTGAATTTGATTGTGATAACAAGGTCTTTAAAGAAGACTTGGGTACAAAATGAGAGAAAGAGTACAACCTCTTTTTATGATTCACTTTCCCTACTGCAACCAAGGAATCATCTTTGAGATTGTGCACCTTTACTGAGTCTAGAAGGAACTCAACTCTATGTCCATCTCCAAGGTGAGTGATTTGGTAGATTGATAGGAGATTTGAACTTAGGTTTGGAAAATAGAGAACCTCTTGAAACTCTCCATTTTCCATTTCCATGTTTCCTTTTCCTTCAAGTTCCATTTTTCTATCATTCCCCATGAAGATGTGTGGTACCTTGGACTGATTCAATGAAGAGAAATACTCCTTTGAAGAAACCATGTGATATGAGGCACCTGAGTCAAATATCCACTCTTTTGAAGAGTTTGAATTAGCCATGACTGCTTGCCCTTTTCCCTTTGAATCTGATGAAGACCCTTTCTCCTTATAAGCATTAGAACTTCATGATATTGGTCAACTCATTAATCTTCTTGAGATAGCACTCATGTTGTTCATGACCCAATTTCTTGCAATAAGCACACTTTCTTCTCCTTATTGTTGTTGTCCCCCTTCTTGTTGGAATTTGAGAACTTTCCTTGTTGATTGGATTGTGGTGTTGTCTTTTCTGCATCCTTTGATTTGTCTTTCTTCCACTTCTTCTTACCCTTTCCTTTTTTTAAAGATTGTACAGCTAAATTTTAAGAACCCTCATTGTTGGCCACCAATGCTTTAGACTGAGGTGATTTGAGAATCCCCATTGACTTCAACTTCTTTTCTTAATCATCCAATAGTTTAGCATATTCATCAAAAGTGATTTTCTTATATGCAGACCCTAAGGTAGTCTTTGAGGTGTTAAAAGAAGATACAAATGTGGAATATTTTGATGGCAACTTGTTATGAATGAGATAGATCACTATGTCATCTTTGATAGAACTCCCACAATTAGTAAGCTTTTTCATTAGTTCATTCACCTTGATGATGGAATCCTATATAGAGTCATATGACTTAGGATCTAAGGAAACAAGATCATCTTCAATTTTGAACACATTCTCTTCTGACACTTTACCATAAAGGCTTTCAAGGGTATCCCAAACTTCCTTGGGTGTAGTATATTTCTTGATTTGATACATGATCTTATCATCTACCCCCAAACATATATCACCTAGGGCTTTCCTATCCATGGCTACCCAAGCTGAAATTTCACTTGCTGATACATTATCACCTACTAATTTAGGAAGAGTACCATCTACATATTGTGAAACTCCATTATGCATTAAGTGATACAACATTCTGATTGACCATGAAGCGTAGTTATGAGGAGATAATTTACGAAACTTAAAGTTTCCCATAATGCAAAAAATGAAAGAAAAGTGTAGAAAAGAGAGAACACAACACCAAGAACAGCCCCCCATTTCACTAAATCAAGAAACCCCCCCAAAATAGATGCTTTGGGCACTTTATTAGTACTATGATTACAATGGGCCACTTGCCAATTTTGGCCTTTATGGACTTTTGATTTTTCTTGTTACAACCTCTTAATAGAGTACAAATCTTAAACTCTACAATGTGCTACAATTATGAAGCATTACAATGCAAAGAAAGGCCCTATTGCTAAAAGTGAAAATTTTGTCAACACAACCCTACAATATGATAGAAAATATAGAAATTAGATAAAAAATAATGCACTTTCAAAAAAAATAAAACCTATTTTCGACTCTAGATGTGCCTGTATGGAGCTTTTGAAGTTGTAAAATGCAGGATTATGCAGGTATAGTCACTAAAAAATGCAATTTTTGAACATTCCATGCACCAAAACAAGAAACTAGCTACACCACTAAAAAATTTAGAAAATTCTACCCAATTTCGAAAAAAATTGCACCTAATTTGGAGTTCAAATGTGTGAGTTATGGCCTCCCGAAGTCAAACTACAAAAAAAAAAAAGAATTTGGAGAGGGGTTGCATCAGTGAATTACAAGGTTAAATTTGACAGTCATACAACCATCATAGTAGTTTTAATTTGTCCTAGAATGATGTCCAAATGGCCCTCAAATTTAGGGTAGTGAAATTGATGATGTCATAAAAAATTTGGCCCCTAATGATGTGGAAGAAGAGTTGTCAATTCATATTGTACAAATCTTACAAAATTTTGCAGACTTGGTAGTTGAGATGGTAACATACATATTCCTATGTATACATTACTATGGATTTTGTACTTCTGATGTGGTACCCTATGGCACTGACTTAGTAGTCAAGTCACCGCTAACTAGGGCAGTTACTGTTGTCCACATGTCAGATGTGAATTGGTCCGCGTAGACTTGTGCAGGCTCTATCTGGGTTGGCAATAATTTCACTACATGGAAAGATGGTTTTTTGCACTTCATGCTAGCATTTTCTGATTACAACAATGTCGTTGTGTGGCATGACTAGATTCACCTACGTGGAGACAACAAATTGTGCACAGGTCCTATGTGTTCAGCAGCCAGAATCTTTGATTGAACCAAAATATTGCCTTGTGAATAGAGGATACGATGTGGTAGTGATGAGATTTAGAAATAGACTACCAGGTTTGGAGATCATGATGCTAGAGTAAGAATTGACATCATCGATGTTCCACCAATTTAATCCCACATTCGTGGGTTGTTTTGAGTTTGAACTGTTTAATATAACCAAGCCACGAACTAAAAATAAAAGAGCCCTCCTGCCAATTGTGTAGGGCAAGGCTAGTGTGAGGCCACTGAATTTTTGATGATGGATTTGTTGCAGAGTATGGTCAAAATTGTAGGGTTTCGAAGATGAGTATGGTCCTTGTTAATAAAATAAAACCCTGGGAAAATAAAATATATCTACCAAAATATAGAGTCAAGCCAGGGTGTTATTGACTAGTATGGCAAATTTTTTTTCTCTTCTGTACTAATTGGAAAAATCTTTAAAAATCTAGATTCGAAAATAAATTGTGGAGAAGAAATAAATGCAGATCTGAAAATACAATTAATTAGATCAATGAAACAATCATGCCTGGACTATAAATTGGGGCCTCCGAGTTCTAATTTGTAATTTTATTTTGCCTCACAATCAACTTTCACCAAATATAGGCAAATTTATAGTCGATCTTTACCAAATCGAAGCTCTAGACACAATGATGAGGTCAGATCTGGCTCTAGATGCTCCCAATTTCTATGGATCATTTGGATTCATGTTGAGGTGCTAAAGCATGAATGATTTCAAATGACTACATGATGAGAATCTCCCTCAGCTTTGATACCATGTAAGAATTTAGCTTAGGCCAAAATTCACTCAAGAACTAAAGAACTCAACACAAGCACACAGTAGACCAAAATAGATAGAGTATGATCAAAATGACAATATTCATTCAATATTCAGCTTAGCCAACTTAAGAGTACACTAGGAGTGCTTGTATATAAAGGCCTCAGGAGAGATTTTAGAATGCATAAAAGTCAACATCATGATATGTCATACAACTAGGCACATGTTCACCAAAATATGGGTTATCCTCCTTTGAGCATGGGAATAAGTGTGATGATGTGAGGATAAGCCTACTATGGTGTAGCACATAATTTAGTGGTGTAGAGAACATGTGCTAAATGAGGAGTGTGGATAATTGTGTTGTCAACATGGCAACTTAGTGAATGATGCATACTCCTGTGTTGTAGACACCATGTGCATAATTGGATTTGCATAACTCAATGAGAGTACACAAAATCCTAAGTGTCTCACCTAATATAATAATAAAATAATGCATTAACCTAAGTAAAATTAAGTAAGTGTAATAAATAAATACTTATTTACACCAACAAGAAGAAGAGGACACATAGGCATAAGCACCATTGACACTGACACAAGGTCAAGGAGAAGATCAAAAAGAGGAGAAAGTAGAAATTATTGAAGGTGTTGAGGAAGAAGAAGTTGATGAAGCACCTATTACTAGTGAGAAGAAGAAAAGAAAGGAAGACACAAGTAGCAGAAAAACCAAAGAAGGTTGTAAAACCTAATCAGCCCAAAACAAAAACACCTACCACAAGAGCTAGTACAAGTCACTGCACATAAAGCTAAAGAAGTAGCCAGGTCTAAAGAGAAGGAAGCTAGAGCATAGAAAAGACTAATGGGGAATTAGGTTTTCCTAAGATGAAACTAATGAAGAGATTACTAAATTAGATGACAACAACCAATTCCAAGTAGTGAGTCATAGTCCCTCCTTAGATCTAGACTATTTATATGAGAATGTTAGAAACAATGCTAATTTATTAGGTTTCTCTCACATTGAGCTTGATAATCTTGGAAATATTGAGAAGAATCAAGTAGAGGAGGTAGCATATGCCATGATGGCTAAATTTAAGAAGCTCCTCTAGAAATTTCCAACTCCATATCTAAGAGTTTATATGAAAGAGTTGAGCAAAAATGGCATTATTGTTTGAACACAAAAAGATAAATTAGGGAGACATCCCTTGCTGAAGTTATGCCTGAACTTAGTAAGGCTAAAATGTCAAAAGCCATTAAGAAATATGCTATGAGATTTGTACCTAAGTATATGGCATTTAGCATTTTATAGGACAACATAGAGGATGTTGTAAAGAGGTTCAAACAAATGTGGACATTAACATATGGATTGACAACATCAAAAGAAGATGATCAAACACCTATTGAGGTAGGAGAAGATGAAGAAGATAACAATGAACAAGGCATAGTTGAGGGAGGCACTAATATGAATGTTGATAATCAGGCAAAAACTAAGGAAGAGTAGCAACTAGAATAGAGTGTACAAGATACACAAATGATGAGTGCCAGCCCTCCATGTGTCATGAGTGAAAATAATAAAACTATGAAAGTTAAGGATATTTTTGATATGACTGGTCAAAACATCAATCCCCTAATAGAGAAAGATTTGAAAAGGATACTTATCCAATCTACTTTCTAAGGAAAATTATGTGACAACTCTATACTAGTGAGTGTAGATGAAATTTAAAAGTTGGAGACTATAACTATAGGGGAGGAAGTGAAAACACAAGAAACACCTATAATCACTCCTCAAGTCACAAGTGTACAACATTCACAGCCCATTGTTGTATATCAAAGGAAGGAGATAGTAGGTTACACTATAAGTACACTCATGGAAGGCACTCTAGTCTCAGAAAATGTACAAGAACCTAAAAAAGACCAGGTTGAGATAGTTGGAGAAGAAAAGGTAGAAACACTAGTAAACGATGGGACATAAAGTCAAACAAGTCAGGTAGATAGACTTGCAACACCAACACAAGATCAAGGTGCAACTAAAACCAAGGAGGTAGAAAAGTACAAGTCTGAAGATACAAGTTTGACACCCAAGCTAAAGGAGCTAGTAGTAATCCAAGTACTGGTGACATTACCAAAATCTAGAACTCCTCCTAGTCAAACTCTTCAAAAGCTAAGCATAGATGCAACACCTTTTCAATTCTAAGTATTGAGTCCTAGCTCATCTAAGGCCAAAAGGTAATTGCATATGGAGATGTTAGCCTAGACAAAGAGATTGTATTGCCAAAATTTGATTATGTAGCAATAATAATTGAGTAGATGGGTATACTACAAGATGCCCTATCAAGGAAGAAACATCAAGAATTTCTTAGAAGGGAGCATAGGTAGAAGCAAGATTTGATTGATATCAAAGACATTTAGTTAGATGCATTCAATTTGCCTACTCCAGATGAAACAAAGCCAAAAATATAACAATTGAGCAATATAGTGGAAAGAGTTAGTGACATATACCTGGATACTAATGTCAAACTATCATTGAACAATTGAGCAATATAGTGGAAAGAGTTAGTGAAATAGAGTTGGATACTAATGTCAAACTATTAGAATGGTCTAAAAAGAAGTTTCAAAACAAGGTGAATGAGAATATATATATTGATATTGCACTAACACAAGTTGTATTGGCAACTAGGATAGATAGTATGAAGGAGATACTAGAGAATATTTTCTCTTTGTACACCAAACTATGTAATCCTACACTCTTCACACAAGAGATAAGGAGTCACATCTTGAGTTTGGAGAGTCAAATGTAGTCATCAGGTGCAAAATTTTCCATGTCTCCAACTCAAAGTGAGAAACACTTCAGGATGCTCTTGCAATCCCAAATTCAGTTAGCAACATTACAAGTAGATGAAGCCAATATAAGGGCTAAACTAATCAGCATCTAGTTTACATTAACTCCTCACATGGAGATTTTACATAAGGAGCTAGGCTATGTAGAAACACTTATGAAGAAAGACCCCAATATTTATACATTAGACAACTTAATACACCTTGCTGCCAAGTTGGCCATCCAAATTAAGTCTTTGGAGGTAGCTTGTGATAATTAGGATATAGTTGTTAAGATTATACTTGAGGTCCATAAATCTTTTTTTGAAAAATACACTATTAGTGTATAACCCATTGACATCATTGTCAAAAAGGGGGAGTAAGAGAATGGGAGAGTAAGAGCAAGTGGGAGAGCAAGCACAAAAGCAGAATAAAGAGAACAACAAAATGCAAAAATAATTTTAGATAGAAAATAGAGAAAGAGTATTAGTTGATGCAAATCTACTTAGTAGGAGAAATATTTTGATAGAAAGTATAGTACATAATAGATCAAACAACTTAGGGGGAGTTATAAGATTTTGAGGTATAAGTCATGTGTTGCAAGATTTTGATATTTTGAAATTTTGTATAGAAGTCGAATAGACATCTATGTTATGCTCATAAGAATAAAATTATTAAGGGAATGTGCAGGATCATGGTGTGCCAAAAAGTAGTGATCTAAAAAATCTATAGTTATGAAATATCTCAAACCATTTTAAAACCTATTTTAAATTTTTTCCCACCCACCCTAATACTAAATGAAAACAATTAATATCTTTATTAGGTCTACTATATCTTTTGATACCAAACCTATATGGTCAACTTTTAAAACATCCTAAAAGTGTGCTTTTAGCCTATTTTCATGTGATTTTTACTCCAAACATGTAGTAGACAACTTTTTTTTCAGCAAAATTTGATGAAATGAAAAGGGTCTCTTAAGAATGTTCTTATGTCTCCATAAATGCAAGGTTTGTCAAATTATGAGTTTAGTAAATATTTATTACTTATTTTGTAATGGAGTTATGTATAAAGTGTTGATTGACACACTACTTGAAAAATAACTATAACTTTCAAATGGTATAACATTTTCAAAATTCAAAAGATGCATCACATTCTATGTTTCTTCTACTATAAGGAAAAAAATTGCAAAATTGAATTTTGCAGAGTTTTGACTTAGTTAAGGTGGTTAGACACGAGATTTTTTTATTCTAAAATTACTAAAATCAAAAATTAATTATTAGTTATTTATTTAGAATAAAAATAACCAAAAATATGTGTCACATCCAAGCATGAGTCTAGTACTTATATCTAGATTATTATTTAAAATTATTATCATTTGATTTTGATTAACATGGTAAAACATATGTCCACTTCTTATTTTTGTTCTAAATTTATTGTAATATTGCATTAAAATTCAAAATTTTGACCAATCAATTTTTATTTTTCTGAGATAAGTCCTAGTAGTTTAGAAACTAGATTAAATTTTCTAGAGATTCACTTCTCTCAACTTTTTGATATGAAGTTAATAACAAATAGAAAATTGCACATCAAGTTGACATAACCCTAATTTTTTGATTTTTTATTGCTTCTTAAGAGCATAGTTTGGTTGACCATTATCCTGCACATACCCTTAATGTATGACCAAGTGTTTTTGACACTCATGTCAAGGTGGGAGATTGTTAATCTCAAATAGGTTTTGACAAGTATGTGTCTATTGGAATTATAGATGGAGCAACTGGGGAGCGGGTTAATCAGTTACCACAAAAACAAATCCACAAATCCCTTAGATGTCTTAAGACTTAATTACTACTATCACTCGATAGCTACATAGAAAAATTTTGTAACTTGGTAGATTAACTTGTTATAATATTTAGGCATTCACAATCATTAACATGTATGCAAAAGTAAATAACATGAACACAAGAGACACTAGATTTAACATTGAAACCCAATATGGGAAAAATAACCAAGTAACTAGCTACCAATTTTCACTCTTTTGAAGTGAGCCCTTTTAGGAGCCAACCTTTTTAAAGGTTAAAAAACACACTATTAGGTGTGACCTAGTTAGAGGATTTAATCACCCTACTAGGAGTGGCCTTGCTAGAGGACTTTAGAACAATTCAATAGAACTGTCCACCTTGTTATAGGATTTACAAAATGGCTGTTAGACCAACTTAGTTAAGAGATTTAGGAATTACTGCTACAATGGTGAGAAAGTAATAATAAGTGACCTAAATGAGATGCAACTGAACTTTGCTGATATAGATCTCAGCTCTGCTTCAATAGATTCTCATTGATTGAATACAACTTTGCTTCTCCTTAAAGATACCTGATCCTTCTTCAAAATTTTATTACACTTCTTCTTCACACAATCAACTCATTTTCATGCTCATTCATTACAATTAGAATTCACAACTTGACCTTTTATTTATACATTACAAATTGTCAAGTGGGCTCATTTACAAGTTAAATTTTCTAGTAAACCATACATCAGTCAGCTACAAACAATACATTAAACAAATAAACTTTATTTCCCAAAAAAATGAAATCCTTCATTGGCCGAACTTGCTTGATAAATACTACTTTAGAAAATGATTTCCAAGTGAAGCTCGATAAATATTGCAAACTCTGCAAAATCCTTTGGAGACTGAGTTAACTTAGTAACAACTAACTTTCGTTGAGTGACCTTGCTAGCTCAGTAGAAACTAATTTCTACAATAGAAGCCTTCGGCACCCAAGTGAGCTTAGTAGAAATTGTCTTCATAGTGTAACCTCTAGAAATGTTGGATAGACTTTGTAATTCACTTTGCTAACCTTCTGAGCTCAGTAGACTCTGTCTTTTGCCTTGCTGACCAACTGAGCTCGATAAACTCCATCTGATAACAAATATGACATTTGTGTAACATAAAAAACAACACATAATTGAACAATTGTATCCACAATCTCCCTCTTTGGCATTGATGGAAACACTAAATGTCATAGTAAAATGAAATTTGAAAACAAGTCTTTTTCTGATAGAGTGTTTCTTCCTCTTACATTTCATTCCTTAAATACAGTGATCTCCCTCTATGAAGGAATTACATAACTTCTATACAAACATCAAACTTTTCATAAATAGATTAAAATTTTAGAAAGATATGACAATATACTCTCCCTCTTTGACAATGCATGCCAAAGACAACACAAACCAAATGAATAGAAATGTACCTTATGTACTAATTCATGTGCAATATTTCCATGATTATTTTGCATCAACTCAAAAGACTTTCAACTTGATACCTGTTGATGCATCACTAAAACTTCATTTTAGTGAGCTTTAGATAGGGGAATGACCCCTAACTCACCTCTTAGATATAAAAATGCATCCTTAGGTAAAGGTTTTTTTGAATATGTTAGAAATTTGTTTCTTTGTGTGGACATATTCCAATCTGATCTCCTTATCCTACACCAATTCTCTAACAAAGTGATACTTTATTGCAATGTGCTTTGTTTTTGAATGCATCAATGGATTTTTCAATAAGTTAATTGCACTTGTATTGTGATAAAACATAACAACAAGTTCTTTGATTTCTTCCTTCATATATTCAAATAACTCTTTGAACCAAACAATGTTAGAACAGTGTACTACTGCTGCAACATACTCTGCTTCTGCTATGGATTGGGAAGTACAATTTTTCTTTTAACTTGTCCAAGAAACCAACCCCTTTCCAAGAAAGAAAGCTCATCCACTTGTACTCTTTCTATCATCAATGTTTCCTACCCAATCTGCATTAGTAAACACTTTCAAATCTAGATTACCTCCAAATGTGTACCATAATCCATAATCTTTACTGCCTTTCAAATATCTCATGATTCTTTTAATTTCCATCATGTGATTTTCTCTTGGTTTTGCTGAAAATATTGCTACAATAGCAACTACAAGGGAAATATCAGGTCTTGTATGCACTACATATTGCAACTTTCCAATCATAGAACTATACAATTTCTAATCTACCTCCTTTGATTCATCATCCTTGGTAAGTTTCAATCCAATACACATAGGAGTCCCAACTAGTTTGCAATCTTCCATACCAAACTCTTTTAGTATCTCCTTGATGTATTTAGATTGAGTGATGTAGATTCCATTCTTACTTTGTTGAATTTGAAGACCAACAAAGAATCTGATCTCACCAAACATTGACATTTCAAATTCCTTGTTCATTTTTTCTAAAAATAATTTGCAAAGATCATCATTTCCTATGAAAAAAGTATCATTCACAAATATTTCTACCAAAACAATCTTATTATTTGGTCCTTCCTTGATGTAGAAGCTATTGTTATCATTAGTTCTTTGAAAATCAATTTGAATAAGATAGTTATGTAGTCTTTCATACCATGCTCTAGGGGCTTGTTTCAGACCATACAATACTTTGTGTAATTTACAAACCATTTCCTTCTTGTCTAGATCAAAAAAACCTTTAGCCTACTCAATGTACACTTCCTCATCTTGTATACCATTGAGAAATGCTGACTTGACATCCATCTAATAAACCTTAAATCCTTTGTATGTAGTGTATGCAAGTAAGGTCCTAACACCTTCCAATCTTGCAACATGAGAAAAAGTCTCTCCATAGTCTATTCCTTCTTCTTGAGAGTATCCTTTACATACTAGTCTAACTTTGTTCCTTGAAACTTTACCATCTTCTTTGAGCTTATTTCTAAATACTTGCTTAGTTCCAATCACATTTTTGTCTTTAGGCCTGGGTACAAGAGTCCATGTTTTGTTTTTCTCTATCTACTCTATGTCTTCATTCATAGCCTCAATCCAACTTTCATTTTCCAATGCATCTTTGACACTTCTAGGTTAAAAATCAGCAAGTAAACAAGTACCTTTCAACTTACTTCTTGTCATAGTTCCTTTAGATCTATCTCTAATGATCTGATCTAGTGCATGATGTCTCTTGACATACTTAGCTAATACAAGTTCCTTGCCTTTTGGATATTTTGCATTCTCATCCTCTTGCATTTCAACTTTAGGTTCTAGCTATTATATCTATTGCTTGAGTCCTTTAGAATTGGTAGTCATTGGCTTGGTAGCATTAAAATGTGACTAGGGTTCTTGTAGCCTAGTTTGAACTTCTTGCAACTCGGTTACTAAAGACTTGAGAGTAGAAGATTCCTAATTGACAAGTGTATCTAGTACTTTATCAAGTTCAATGAAAAAAAATCTCCTGTAGTCTTTTGGTTCCCTTTTGCCTTCTTCTTCAGCTCTTTTTACAAGCTCATCAACTTTCACATGTGCACTTTCTATGACTTTGTGAGTAGAAAAATTCAAACATCTATATGCTTTACTCTTGCAAGAATATTTCAAAAATATTCCTTCATCACCCTTCACATCAAATTTACCTTTTTCTAGATTCTTTCAAAAGATAAGATTTGCTTCCAAATACTTTTAGGTAACTTACATTGGGTTTATAACCATACCATAAATCCTAGGTGGTTTTGAATGAGTCCTTCTTCATCTATACTCAATTCAAGGTATGAACTGTAGTGCTGATAGCTTTCTTCCAGTATTTGATAGCAATGCTCTTTTCAATCATTAGGGTTCTTACACAATCCATGATAGATCTATTTCTTCTTTTAGCTATTTCATTTTTCTCAGGAGTTCTAGGGGCTAACACTTGTCTTTTGATTCCCCTTTCAATGCAAAAATTATTGAATTCATGGGAGATGAATTCACCACCTCTGTCTGATCTCAAACATTTCATTCTTTTGCCTATTTCCTTCTCAACTCCAGCCAAATACCATTTAAACTTCTAAAATGCTTCTGATTTCTCTCTCAGGTACATGATAGTCATCATTCTTGAATAATCATCAATAAAAAGAATGAATAACTTTTCACCAATATAGCTTTCAATTTTAATAGGTCCACACAAATTAGTATGGACAATTTCTAAAACTTTTTCAGACTGATAGTTCTTATTTTTGAAGCTAGTCTTTCCCATCTTACTAATTTGACAATTCTTACATAGACCAACCTTAGGTTTCTTTATGTTAGGAATGCCTATTACTTTCCTAAATTTACTTATTTTCACCAAGTTATCAAAGTTCACATGACACAACCTCCTATGCCATAACTAACTTTTTTCAACTTGAGCAATAAAGCATGAACATTCACCAAGTTCAAGATAAAACAAGTTACCTTTTTTTTGAGTGCCTGATCTAATCAGCTTTCCTTTGTCATCTAGTAGTCTTGCTTTTCTAGGCATGAATTCCACTTTGAATCCATTATTGATTAGTTGTGCCACACTTACCTGATTATGTTTTAGTCCTTTTAACGAATATGCATTATTACATACAAGCTCTTTGGTTAGTGAGATTCTTCCTCTTATTTTTATGCAACAAGGTTCATTATTACCAAACCTCACACTACCACCATCATAATCTTCAAAATGTTCAAACTTAGTTTTATCACCAATCATATCATGAGAGCAATCACTATCTATGATCCATGTATCATTTTTTCTTACATGAGAAATAAGTGCCATTTCCTCATCATTATCAAACTCATCTTTCATATCAATGTAAACAATTTCATGTTCTTCTACTTCGTTAGAATCATTAGGATCTTTTGCCATAAAACATGTTTTCTTACCTTTGTCCTTGAATGATTTGAAGTCTTTCTTGCCATTACACTTGTGAACTTTCTTCTCATTCTTGTTCTACTTATTTGGGCACCTAGCAGCAATATTTCCAATTTCTTCACAAGAAAAATAGATTGGAGCAACCTTCCCTTTTTATTTCCCTTTGCCTCTGGAATATTTCCTTGCTAGTAGAGCTTCAACCACCTCAAGGTCACTATCAGAGCTCTGTTCTGATTCTTCTTCACTTTCTAACTGAGAATCCTTTATCTTCTTGCCTTTCTCCTTGAGTGAAAGTTTGCATGTAAATGTTGATTCAATGTTCTTGGTAGCTAGAACATAGTTTTCATAATTATCTAGCTCAAATGCAGTCAACCTTCCAACTATGGCTTCTAGATTTATCTTATGATTTGCTTCACATCTTCTTTCTTGAATTGTGGGAACTCTAATTGTATAAATGTGAAGTAATGTTATAAGAACTTTACTTATAACTATTTCCTCCCTGATATCTCCTCCAAAAGTTTTGATTGCACTAACACTTACTTGAACTTTTTCAAAATATTTTGCAATGTTTTCATCTTCTCTCATCTTCATTTGATCAAATTGTCCTCTTAGACTTTTTGCTTTGGCTCTTCTTACATTATCATCTCCCCCATAGATATCTTTCAGTTTGTTCCACATTTCAAAAGTAGTTTTGTAATACTTGATATCATCAAATTCTTCATAGCTTAGGGCAGATGTAATGTCTATCATCATGGTGTTATGAGTCTTCTTCTTAGCAATGTCATTAGTAGATAATGTGCTAATAGGAGTTACATATGCTTCATCTAGATGTTTTAGTCATGTGTCTCCAATGGAAGCCAAATGGAGTCTCATGAGACCTTGCCATTCTAAAAAGTTATCCCTGTTAAGCTTTGGAATTTCCCTCTTGTAAGACATCTTGATCTTTAGCTTAGATTCTTGAAATCCTTTCTACAAGCACCAAAAGGTCTGATACCAATTGTTGGAATTATAGATGGAGTAATTGAGAGGGGGGAGGTGAATTAGTTAACACAAAAACAAATCTACATATTGCGTAGATGTCTTAAGACTTAATTGCTACTATCACTTGGTAGCTACATAGAAAAATGTTGTAACTTGGTAGATTAACTTGTTACTAATATTTAAGTATTCACAATTATTAACATGCATGAAAAAGTAAATAACATGAACATGAGACACCAAATTTAACATGGAAACCCAATATTGAAAAAACCACCAAGTAACTAGCTACCAATTTTCACTCTTCTAAAGTGAGCTTTGTTAGGAGCCAACCCTATCAAAGGTTACCAAACACACTATTAGGTGTGACCTGGTTAGAGGATTTATTCACCCTACTACGAGTGGCCTTGCTAGAGACTTTAGAACAATTTAATAGAACTGTCCACCTTGTTAGAGGATTTACAAAATGGCTATTAGACCAACTCAGTTAAGAGATTTAGGAATTGCTGCTACAATGGTGAGAAAGTAACAATAAGTGACCTAAATGAGATGCAACTAAACTTTGTTGATATAGATCTTTGCTCTACTTCAATAGATCCTCACTGATTGAATACAACTCTGCTTCTCCTTAAAGATCTCTGATCCTTCTTCAAAATTTGATTATACTTCCTCTTCACACAATCAACTCATTTTCATGCTCATTCATTACAATTAGAATCCACAACTTGGCCTTTTATTTATACATTACAAATTGTCATGTCAACTCATTTACAAGTTACATTTACCAATAAACCATACATAAGTCAGCTACAAACATTACATTAAACAAATAAACTTTATTTCCCAAAATAATGAAATACTTCATTGGCCAACCTTGCTCAGTAAATAGTACTCTAGAAAATGATTTCCAAGTGAAGCTTGGTAAATGCTACAATCTCTATAAAATCCTTTGGAAACTGAGTTAACTCGGTAAGAACTAACTTTCCTTTCCTGACTTTGCTAGCTTGGTAGAAACTAATTTCTACCATTGAAGCCTTTAGCACCTGAGTGAGCTCAGTAGAAACTATCTTCATAGTGTAGCCTCCAAAAATGATTGGTAGACTTTGTAATTCACTTTGCTAACCTTCTAAGCTCGGTAGACTCTGTCCTTTTCCTTGCTAACCAATTGAACTTAGTAGACTCTGTCTAATAACTGATATGACATTTGTGTAACATCAAAGACAACACATAATTAAATAATTGTATCCAATAGTGTCTATACACTTAATTCATTTACTTAGTTCATGCCACTAATACATTTGGCATCAATTTGTGATGGCTATGTGTCACAATTACGAAAGCTATGTGTCACCACTGTGACAGTAATAGACGTCACTATTTTTTAGTCGCAAAATATGACATCTACCCTATTTCATCATAATTACGATGCAAATCTATCATAGTCCAATCACTTTCTTGTGACACCAACCTCATTGCAATTCGTGGAGTATTCATTGCAATAGTGATGCCTGCAAGGTTTTTGCGATGGCAGTTGGGGCTTCCACCTGCAACAACGCCAACAGCAACCCCGTCGCAATAATTCCTTTATGTGTCACAATTGCGACGATGATGGTTGAATTGCAACAGACAGGGGCATTGCTTGTACAACAACCCCATCGCAATTCATCATTATTGTGTCGTAATTGCAACGAGATGCGATGGAACATGGCATCACCACTACTGCTCTAAAGTCGCAATTGCAATGGAGGTAGAGTAAAACATATAAAAAAATTGTTGGCTTCCAGCTACATCAAACAAAATTAGACATCTTAAATCCTGCGTAACTTCATTTGGTCACATCTTATATTTGAGTAGGATGGTGTCTTATTGGTGCTCCCTCAATTATTTCATGAGATATTGTTATCAAGCCATCCAATCGGCTATAGGACAAAGATGATCCCTAAACAATTGAATTAGCAATACGGTTGATCTACATTGCATTTGGACACTTGGTTTGAGGTTCATCTCATCGATTCCCATTCATCATAGGATCTTTATTTGATTAGACCTTGATAGAAAACATTGAGATTTCTCGAGCCCCAAGCCCAAATTGTGTAGGCTTCAATCTCCACATATCATAAAGCCTATATATAGAGTTGAGCATCCCATAGCTGGAAGCTTCACTTGCATTAGCTCTCAGATGGTGTGAGAATGCTCAGCTCTATATATAGGCTTTATGATATGTGGAGATTGAAGCCTGCATGATTTGGACTTGGGGCTCAGGAAATCTCAATGTTTTCTATCGAGGTCTAATCAAATAAAGATCCTATGATGAATGGGAATCGATGAGATGAACCTCAGACCAAGTGTCCAAATGCAATGCAGATCAACTGTATTACTAATTCGATTGTTCAAGAATCATCTTTGTCCTATAGCCGATTCGATGGCCTGATAATAATATATCATGAAATAATAGAAGGAGCACCAATAAGACACCATCTTGCTCAAATATAAGATGTGACCAAATGAGGTTACATAGGGTTTAAGAGGTTTGGTTTTGTTTGATGTTGGAGGTAGTTGAGAATGATGTAGCTGGAAGCTTCACCTCCTTTGTCTCCTCCCTTTGCCTCACTCCTTCTCAGGCCTTAATATGTCATACTTATGTTGCTTAAATCATTGAGTACTAACAATTTTTCTAAAATTGATTCCTTACATTTCTCTTTTCAAAAGCTTTCTTATAAGGATAAACTATGATAGAAACAATCTCTTGAACATGCACACACTTTTTTGGCTATGGTGGACTAGGAATGTGCAATATATATTTTGTGCACTATAATATCATGTAGTGAAATTGATTATACAAATAAAAATATAGAAGTCGTGAAACCATGGAAGCAAAAGCCAATAAAATTGGGAAGGTTCGATTTTGATGATCAGTGGCTGAAACAATTGACTGTAACTAATCTCTATATCCTCCCACCCAGTGCTGAAGCAAAGTTCATTCCAAAGATTTTTTTTTCCTTTAGAGAGTAAATTAGGTGAGATCAAGAAACTACAATTGAAAGCAATCAGAATATATAAAAGAAAGAATGATGAACATAGAAAAACCAAATTTTTGATGGGTTTTTAACAAGATATAGCTCTTAGGTGGATAGTCAAATAACATCCTTCTACTTGATCCTTCATTTAGAAACTGAAAATAACTTAATAAGCCATTAGAATGATCAAATACCACATGCTCTCTTATTTACAACATTTCTTAGTTATTACTAGTCTAGATCATTCTTAGTTCATATTCACCTATTTTTGTAATGTACCTCACCCATGGCAATGCTTGATATCCACTCTTTTCAATGATTTTTAGATACTTGATCTGTAGTAAAGAATTGCAATAAAAGAAAGTTGTTATAGAGTAGCAGCCTAAATCTAAATGAACAAAATGTAAATTCTCAACCATTTATTTAATGCATCAATTTACTTGTGGAACTAAATATTTAAAAAGCATAATGATTTTCACTGAGGCCAATATAAATATAAGCAATGAGCTTGTTTTCATCAGAAATATAGAAGTGAACACACAAAAGGGTCCAACACTATGATGACTTTTATGGAGTTAGTCCAAAATGACCTGAAATGACTCAAATTTCAGATAAGTTATAAATCATGGTAATGCGCTAATGATACTCGCAAAAGCAATAATATACATTTGTAAACTTAAGTTAAGAAATGACCTAAATTCTTGATACAGTAAAATATGGTATCTCAAATTTGACACGAATAGGCTCTCGCTTTTCTGGGGTTGCTTCTTTAGCAGTTATGCTAGAAATTCTAAATTCAGCCCTCAATATATATTCATGAATCAAAACCCACATAATAAGTCAATTAAGAAACTAAAACATCAGGGTCCAGAACCATGGTACTATTAACCATATTTGAACAAGAAAACCAATGAAAGCTGCAAGATACCTTTCCACCAAGAAATGATTTTATTTTCCAAAGCAAAGCATCCCTCTCTGAGGAGTATATAGAAGTACCCATTGATGTGCATACATGAGGTGTAGATGCATCAACTAGTACTAGCAATTCAATTTCAACATTTGCTGCCAAACTACAAAGTTAAAGAAAACCATGAGGCAAATTAGCAAATAAACAAAAATATCAGTCATACTTAAACCAATCCCTGAAGCTAACATGTTAGAAAGATCTATCTAAACAATAGATAAATTAGATCTAAAATAGGCATACATAAGCCAGAGAGATAATTTGAAACCTGCAATCTTTGTATTGGTTGCGTGCTCTCACCAAATATTCTACCCAGCATCTTGAATGCTTTTCTACTTGAGCTTCAACCCATATCAATGGCTTTACCTGAAAAGTAATAAAAACATATGATATGAAACCTACTTTAGAAGGATATCCTTCATAATAGAACTTCAAAGATTTGACAGCAACTGCATTCTCTTGAATATATGAAGAAACATTGTGCTAAGTCTATAGTTCATAAGATCAAAAGTCCCATCATGAGGTATGAAGGATATAGTTCTATCATTTTCAAAGTGAAATTAACATATGCCTTTTCAAGGGAAAAAAAAAGACCAAGTACAACATCAAAGGAATTTGCAAGCTCTTTAATATAAGATAAAATTGATAGTTTAAGGAATTGAATAAGAAAATGAGCTTGATTGCATATTGATGAAACTTGATGTCATCCAAATCAATTGCTTTACCCTTTGATGCTTTGCCTTGAGCTTCTAGGAGCACCCTGTCATTGAGTCCAAGTTTGCATTCTGGCATTTCATTGAAAAAAAGTGAATCAAAATACACTTGTCATTAATAGCTAGCTATGTAACATTTCAGCAGTCATGCTAAAAGTACATTATAAATAAAAAAAAATTAGAAATAGCCACATTTTGCACAAAACAAGCTAAATTAACCATGAAACACAATCAATAATTCAATGCCAAATATTAAATCAAAAGTTATAAATGTTTAATACTTATGGCATATGTATAAAACGAAGAAATCATTAGTGGTCAAACTACTTCCAACACTCAATAATTATATAAAACATCTAAAGAAATATACATATCAGTATTTTATTCTTTTTTTGTAATTTTTCATACTGTTTTATTTCCAAGATCGACTGTGGGGATCCGGCTTCAGCCTTGATATGGCAAGAGCACGGGTGTCCTGACCAAATTATTCTAGATACATCTATTACAGACCTAGGGAAGGCCTACAAACTATATGAATTGGACCTGGTCTAGGTATGAGACCCAGTGCAGCATAATCTAAACTTCAACATTTGGTCATTATAATTTGACCTTTAATCTATCACTCTAAACTCTCCAAAAAATTGGAGTCTGTTCAATCATCCACCATAGTTCATTATTCTTCTATATTTGTTTTATTCTCATTGAATCTTGTAATCTGTTGAATTGCAAGTATCCAACAATGAAGTTGGTTGTCTCATGACCAAAAAATTGTTATTTATTAAATCTTAACAATGAATATGAACATAATATTTGTACTTATAAAATTTGGACAATTTTTAGATTCTTTATTTGATGGTAATTCATATTTCTACCACATAAAAATAAACACAAGATTTTTATTATCTGAACTCTCATGCACCAATCCTGTTCTCATAATATATGTCTATTAGTTTAGCTGTGTATAAGCATACATGGGCCTTTCAGCTTAGAAAATGGGTTTTGTCCTATTTCAAGGAGTTCCACAAGTAGGGTACATATTTAAGAAAATAGGTGTGCAATAACATTATAATGTTCTCCATAAACCTAGCTGGAGTTTATAGTGTTTCAACTTAGTAGAGATTATGGGAAATAGTTCCATGTTTCCTCTCTATAGTCTATTAGTTTTATTTCTAAAAGAACTCAATAATAAGATTATGCATGGGGTAGGAAAAAACTACCTCAAGTAGGCTCTCATCTTCAGCACTCCAACCACATCAGATCGCACTATTTTCCCATTGCTATTCACAAGAATATTTACACTTTCTACTACATCCAAAAAGACCTTTAATAACAAATTAAAAGCACGAAATTAGTAAAATATCAATTTCCATATTCAAGCAAAGCACAAAGTTAAATCTAGATTAGCCTTCAACCTCATTTTTTTTGTATTGTATTCCTTCACTTCGCCAGGAAACTACATTTGTAATAGCCATTGGAGGTCATTGAGTGACTTCCATCCTGTAATCATCCATTTTGATGAATTCACTAAGAATAGTTGCCTCTGTATATTGAGGGTACTTGAAATCCATTATTTCATCTAGTAGTTCATACTGCACAATGGGAAATAAAAGTGGTGAAATGATATACACATATTTTAAATTTTAAGTTCGTGATAAAATATTCTCAAATAGTTCATTACAAGGAATTCTAAACCCTTGAACCTCTGTGGCTCAGATTAAAAATAGATGTGTACACTCACAACAATGGCAAAATTGTCTCTCAAAGACTCTTCTTCTAGCTCTTCAAAATAGTGCTTGAATACCTGCAGAAATAACACACATGAAAATCCAAAACTAAACCTAAAGTTGACATGTGAATCAGTAATTGCAACACACTAATCATAGTAGAAAACAAAGAGCAACATTAACAACTATTGATTACTGTAATAACACCTAAATATGTATGCAATAGCTACAAATAAAAGAATTATATGCATACACTAGAATCCCTGGCTCTATAGGTTTGGTAAGTTCCCTAAATGTAGTGTTCCATTTAATAATTGAAAATAGAGCCTCAGACAAGAAATAAATTGTGAATGAGAAGTGTAGATTGTTGAACTTACATCCACAACTTGATGTAAAAATAATAGTAAGCTAGCTGCATTAGAGTTCTGTCTTGATGCTACCATAAGGTAGATATTGTTATGCTAAATAAACATGTAAGTCACCCCATTGTCATAGAGTACTGGATTTTTTAACGTAGGATCACCTTGTCCATGTAATTCCATCAAAAAAATTGTCAAAACACATATGTTGAAACCATCCTCACACATGGCAATTTAGCCTTATAAGAGACAAGATATAAGAGAGGGCGGTACATTTTAATGAATATATTCATACGAGACAATGTAATTTATGTGACATTGGCCACCTAAACATCTTTAACTTTTAGGTAATTTGCATACCTCTATGTAAATATTCCATATCTGAGAAGCATCTTTGTACAACATTGCAATTTTTAACTTCATGATGCACATAGCACAGATGAGTCAACATAAACTATAGTTTCTTGTGTTCTTTCCAAAATTTTATAAGAGTTCTTATCGATAGATCCATGTAAGAATTTTATTCCTCTAGAAATAGTTTTATTACCGGTTTTAAAGAAAGTGGACACAAACTAACTAAAGAATCTTCAAATCGAGGACTGGAAGTTACATTGATGCAGAGCCTTCTAACATCCCCTTAAGGAACCCTATTCAACTTGAGGATTCAACAACGTCTTGGAATCCACTAAAGGAACTAGAGTTCAACTCAAGGATCAATAAGAAGTCCCTGACTTAGTAGATCTCTTCCACACACCATACCAATTAATTCACTTCCTACCTTGTTACCACAATCTCTTATTGTATCAATTTCCCTCTAGGTCACCTAGTGTACCTAGCATCTCCATCATACCAAAATCCAACTCCGGCATCTCTCACTGACCCTAACACCTTAGACCATCTTATCATGGCCTATCTACCATGCTTAATCTCTTCACCAGCTTCCAACAACCCATCTTTCACCATTTCCTACTTTAGCCCTTCTAGGCCTGTCTAATAGCCCTGTCCTGTAGCAAATTGCACTTTTCTCTCTAACTCCCCAAACAACCTAGTGGCTTAGTCACCTTTTCAAATGCCCTTTATGGTTTTCTTCAAACCTTGCAAATATCAATTTCTCAACCTATGACTATTGCACCTTTCTATGGCTATCACTACAACAATTAGGCCTAATTAGCCCTTGCCTAACAAAGCAACTATGATTTGCACACACACCCAACTCTCCAAACCTAGAAACAATCTTAAGGCATCTAATAAATGATAAGATTCCACAATTTTTTTTGACCCTCCATGCATTTCTAGACACCTTTTCATCAAACCCTCCCTTTAAGGGTTCCTAGCCTAGGGCTTCCTAGAAAAGACCCTAAATCAACTCATAAAACCTTTCTATTGGCTCAAACACCTTTAAATATAATCCTTTAAATTGTTTTCAACACACATTTATCCATTCCAACCTCCATTTGCTCATATTCACCATGTGGTAACTTGCAAATGCACCTTCACTATTTGGTACAACAGTCACCCTGTTGTTCATTTCTTTGGTCACTGTCACCTGCATCCTCCTGCATTAAAATCATAAAAAAAACATATTCATACACTTAAGTGCCTCTCCCACAAGTTAAAATCCATTCATAGAAAGTGGGAGAGGCTTGTCTCCATTAATGACTACAAAACTGTGACAATTAGTCACATTCCCTGTGACAGCAGAGATTTCAAAGATAGTTTTTTTTTTTTAAAAATAACTTACAAAGTCCTTGCCAAGAGTTAACAAATCATGAAAATATTTTCAAGGAGCAACAACAATAAATCTTGAATATAAAGAACTTTATTGGATTACCAAGTCGAATCTTGCAATTAGGAAATTGTCACTATGATAGTGGATAACAGATTTCTTTGATTTATTTATTTTCTTGTTACACACACTTCTCTTCAACTTCTTCCCTTGTGTCTTATAAAGACGTTTCTTTTCTAAACATTTTCCCATCTAACTAACTCATAAAACTGAACTAAAGCCCCCTTGGATGCCAACTGCTCTTCTAACTGCCTTATGATAGCAAATAGACAGTTTTTATAACTTTTTT
Organism: Cupressus sempervirens; assembly: GCA_028749045.1. NCBI lineage: Eukaryota > Viridiplantae > Streptophyta > Pinopsida > Cupressales > Cupressaceae > Cupressus > Cupressus sempervirens. The sequence goes on from CM053787.1 coordinate 284,627,957, forward strand.
AACATCATTACCTTTGATTATCTTTTGTGACCTTTTCTTGGTTAAAGACTTATGACAGCTATAATGTCATTCCTAAATGACTCTAAAATACCTTTTAAAACACTCTTCACACACCTATAACCTTAACTAACCCCATTCAAGCCTAAGTTGGCTTATGTTGCCAATGTTGGCAATTTTACAAGATCTTGCACTATGAGTGCATTTTACATCATTTAGGGGCTTTAATAGCCTATTACATCATGTAAACACTACCATCCACCCATAAATCTTCCTAGGACACCCTAGGACTTAAAATGACCCCTTACATCATATTGACCCCCTATTTGTGCCAATTTGCCTATTCTTGGCAATACCTTACATTTTGTCAACTTTGTGAAATTTATTACATTTAATGGATTTAATAGCCATGATTCATCATTAAATAACTCAATAGGTATCCATTAGGAATTGATTGCCCTTGTACCTTCATTATCTCCTACATAGCTCCTGGTGTACCCTGTAGGTTCATTTTTTCTTGGGTGCCCTTGCACCATACATGGATTCAAATGAAGGATTGGTAAAATATGGACAGGAAATTGACAAGTATTAACAGTGATACCTCCTTTACTACTTAGTAATATCAAAAGTGAGGTTCACCACTAAGTATGTTGGTTAAGTGGTGGTGGTGATGGTGTAGGGGCCCACAAGGTTCAAACAACCACTAGGCCATCATCATTGTAGGCTTGTGCCAATTTTCTCTCTGGGTTGAGCCTTAACTTTGTTAATTATGGATGAGGTCCCCCATTTGTGGCCTCACCAATCCATAGCTCTAGGTCAAAAGCATTTTTCTTGGAGCTGGAGTGTGTGTTATGTTGTGTTAGCATCACTAATATGATCAAATCCTAATTCCCTTTGCTTAAAATAACCTCTTCCAAGCAGCAGCATATTCAGATAAGTCCCAAGACAGTGTTGAGATCCAAGGATGCAATAAAAAAGCTACATGTTTAGAACTTCATGATAGTTGAAAGCATGAAGCCTTAGATGCATAAGACAATAGTCTAAACATAGGACAAAATAGATAAATATTTAGTATCTTATTGAGCTTCACTTTGTTTTGAGAATAGTTTAATATTCTCTAATAAATAGGGTCAACCACATGAAGGTGGAAGCTCATTTGGCCCCACCCCCCTCCCCCTAACATCACTCTACATTCCCCATTAACATCTAACATTCATTCATTCTTTTAACCATTAATAAAATGTAACATTCAATCAATATCACATGATAACATTCATTAACACATTAGATTCGTAAACATGCAACATTCATCAATATTTTGCATTAACACATAATTCGTCAACATTCATTAGCACATAATTAAATTCATTGAGACATAAAATTCAGTCATTATCAATTAAGGTATGTAGATGACAATCATTTCTTTTTTTTCTTTCTATTTCTTTTTTCTATGTAAGCTCTAAGAGGAGCAACAGTGTCATCATCAATTCCCCCCTCATCAATTGTTCTTTTCTCTGTTCTTGATGATCTCAAATTCCTATGCTATTGCAAAGGGGGGTCCTCTGCAATAACAAATAAAAGAGTTAAATCAAAAATAATTTATTATAATTGTTACAAGTATTTAATTATTTTAAATAACATAACTGTGGCACTCTTTACCTAATCTAACCACATCATTTTGTCTAGACTCAACGTCAACACACTCATGAACATCGAACCCTCGATCCTCTATAGCTACTATACAAAATGTTACATTAATTCAAACACCAATTGCAATTACATATAAAAAATTTAATAGCAAATGTATACCTCCACCACTGGGATGCACATCATGTGAACCTTCAACATTCACAGATTGTGTAGAAGGATTGTCAGGCTACATTCCAACATCCTACACATTGTTATCATTGCTTGCTTAAAACAGATATACTCACTTTATATTGGAACTTAACATCAAATAGACTAATTGGTAAAGTATTCAATTTGAAATAAATTTCATTTAGCTTATTTACCTGTGGCTCAGATGCATCATTAATAGAACCTTCCACACTGATTTCAGCTCATAGCCATTCAGCCATGACTCTTTAGCCTTGTTGGAAGCCAATTCTCTTATCCTCTTCTATGAGGCATCTCTTGAACTCTAAGCCCTGCATTTTTGCGTGGTATGGTGAATTTTACTTGCATTGTTTCATCAACTAGTGGAGGGTAGTTAAAATATCAAAAGGAAATACAAAAGTTGCAAAAGTTGAGGATCAGGAGCATAGACAAGCTAGTCTATCTTAGCATTTCCCATCACAATATATAAAAAAATTGATAAAATTTTTCATTTACTAATACTTACAACTCATGCTTGAAGTTTCAAAAAACCACCAGAGTCGAGCTTGTGTGTCCTGTGCTTTTCTAGTCTTGCCTTTGTTTCCTTTGATATGTCAGGCAATCTATGAAAAGTTTGAAATATGTTAGATAGTATAAATATAGAGGTTAATTAGTACATAATTACATTCTCAATAGTATCACATAGCTTGGTGTACTCTCTACTGGTGTAATTGCATTTTCCTTGTCAACTTTATACTTTCCATAAAAAATCAGAGCTTTCTACTCAGCCTCAGGAATATATGGCGAACGCTTGTACCTAGGGTTATCCCATAAATTTTTTCTGTACTGGTCCCTAATATACTTCAAACATAAATAGAATTATTTGAGCTTGTTTCTCTCAAATGCACAAGATCCAAAGAGTTGGGTCATGCTCTCTATAAGATCATCCTTCAACTTTTTGTCTTGGTTATTCCACCTTTTAAGTAAAAAAAATCATGTTAGACTCATAAATGAAGTGAAGCTACCTTTAATATAGTTCAAGAAATGGATGAAAAGGAAAACTATTCTAGCAATGATATGAAATCAAAATAGTGGTTTGGGGTTTTAGTTAGGATATGATGTTCCACCAGGTACGCATGATGGGCTCGAATATTTGCAAACACTCATCACCAAATTTTTTTCCAGAAAACATCATTCCCTACAAAACAATCATGGGATCATTAGTCAATGAAGAGTGATCAAAAACTAAATTACTATTATATCACTATAGAATAATAACTATAAAGTACCTAGAACTTTGGCTACTTTTAATAGAATTCCTTCATCGTCACTAACGATCAATATGACATCCTTCACCATTCTCGTACTAGGAACATAGGAACATCCAGGAAATGATGTTGTAGCTCCTATTGCAAAAAGTTTCATAAGTTTCATAAGTCTTTATCACAAAGTATAAATAGATAACACTTAAACACATAACAAAAGAGAGAAAAAGAGGGATTTGTGTACTAGTAGATGGTGCAATAGTCAATTCCTGTAAGCTACGTGTTGTTGACTCAGTAGTTGAAAAGAGATTTGTGGTTGTCCTGGATGGAGGTGACGTCGTCATAGGATCTAAAGCTAAAGAATAAAATTGTTAGAGCATGCATAAATATAGAACGCGTGGACTAGCATGGACAAGATTGTTAGAGCATTAAAAAAAAGGATTGTTCGAGCATGTATTGTCAATTTTTATGATAATTCCTATATATATTCAGTGGAAAACACAAGTGGGGAATGGAACATGCAATCTACCTGAACCACCTCTAGCACTCTCATCATGGGAATGGGGCTCAAAATTGTTAGAATTCTTTAGAATAACTGAGAGGGAGGGGTGAATCAGTTATTCAAGGTCCAAATGCCCTAATAATACTTTTTCACTACTTTTAATGAATCCATACTCTGTTCATTCATCTAAAATTAAATCAACCATATTAGCAAGTTACAATAAATCAACATGCAGAGATAAAACATGCAAGATCAATACATGAAACAATGATTTACGCGGAAACCCAATTTGGGAAAATCCACTAGTAACATGCTACTTGATTCTCACTCTTCTAAAGTGATGCCCTATTAAAAGCCTGCCCTGTTAAAGGCTTACAACACACTGTTAAATGTGACCTTGTTAGAGGATTTTACCAAACTGTTAGGAATGGGCCTTGTTAAAGGACTTTAGAACATTCACTTGGAATGTCACCCTATTAAAGGATTTGTGTCATGGCTATTAAACCAACCTAAGTTCATAGGATTTAAACTAACTATTACAATTGCTATAAAGTAACGATAATGGCCTTTTGATCTAATATAACTTACAACATACTTTGTAGATTTCAGATCACACTTTTAGTTCAATCCTTATGCTTAGCTTCAATCACTTCAGCTCTGACTACTTGTCTTCCTCTCAAGCTTCGTCTCCTTGAGTCTTCTTATTCATCATACCAATGCATCCATATCTGGGGTCTTCTTATTGAAATAGAGTAACTATGCTCTCTTTCTCCTTAGTAGCTCCTTCAGCATTCTATGCTTTCATGCTTGACCGCTTCTCTCCCCTTTTTTTCATGACCTTATGACTCCTTAAATAGAGATCTAATTTGCCTTTGCCACTCAATTCTTCCTCTCCAATTTTAGGGTTTCAAATGGATTAGGTAGGATACAATGTATCTACCCCATATCTTGCTCTTATCTAGAAACTTCATCAGTTGTATCTTTAAAAACATTCTACATGGTGTTCTGTGCCACCAGCTCATCATTCTTATCTTCCATTTAATTCACAAACTTTTGGATAACAACCTTGTCGGCTTAGATCTGAAAAATCTTTGATTTTCAAAATAATGCAGCAACTTGGCATTATTGATTTACTGGTGCTTGGCACCTCTGTGTTACTCAGCACTATTGGTTTACTGGTGCTCAACACCTCTATGTTACTCGGCACTTATATCTGCTTGGCACTTGATATCACTAGGCACTTGTATTTGCTTGGTACTTGATATCACTTGACACTTGATAAACTCTGTATCACTCGGCATCTAAAGTTTACTTGGCATCTGAAGTTTACTCGGCATCTAAAGTTTACTTGGCATCTAAAATTTTCTTGGCATCTAAAGTTGAACTTGCTTGGCTTCAACTAGGAATCTGTTCAGCACCTACTAGCTTGCTTGGCTCCTTCTCTCTAATGAACTTTAGTTAGGCATTACAAATGTCTCAGCTAAAATCTTACATCTTTGATATGTTTCAGTGTACCCATTCTCTATGTCTTATAGTATGTCATCAACACACTTTTTCATCAATGGCTTAGCTGATCCTTGTACTTCATTACAACATCATAACTTCAACCTTTCTCTTGGTGTACTACTACATCTTATTGATTTCCTCCTCCTTGTCAATCAACTAATTGATAGTATTAGGATCACTTAAGCAATTGTCATTCCTGCAAGTAGCAAGTTTGACATCAATGACAAAAAAATGATTGAGAACATTCTTTACCAGTTCTATATGATCATTCCAACAATCTTCCTTATGATCTTTTCAATAATTTCCAACAATAATCACGCAAAAAACTCTGTAAAGACAACGCACCCATATTTTAATTAATACCATAAAAGAGCATAACATAAAAACCATTATTGAACTCTTGTTATAATTAAAAATTTCATTAATACTTACTTTTAAGGTTTCAAAGGTGTGCAACAATTTAGATGCCCTATCTTTTATTTCCTGAGTAGTAGGCTTAATGGTTGCCAAACTTATATTTTCTTTGCTAATTTTCTTTAGCAACATTTTAATTGAACCGATCGGTTCATTGGTCTCTGCTACATCAATATAAAAAGGGTCCTCCTTAGGAGAAAGCTACTCAGGGACTGCAAGTTCCTTTCCCTCCCTCTAACCACCGGCCCTCTATGACAACAATAGTATTAGTATTATCAAAATTACTCCAAAACAATGAAGAAAACAACATTTTTCTTCTATCTAGTTTGCACAATTACAATGAGTTTTACCTGTTCAACAAAGCATAAGGTCTTGTAAATATTATAGTAGTAAGAAAGAGATAAAAAAGGCACGTGTCTTAAAGACAAAGATACAAGTTTTTCTAAGTGCAAAGCATTACATAAAATAAGACAAGAACATTGTTGTTGAAAAGATGAATACTAAAATCTAAAAGGAAAGCCCAAAGAACGAGAATTCCAATGCAAAATAGTGATAAAAAAATTAAAGGACAACAATAGTCAAGAATCATGCAATTAAGATAGTAAAAAGAAAATTAATGGACAAGAGCCAAGTCATTAAATGGTGCTCATTCAAAGACAAACACAAGTGTTGCAAAAGACTAAAAATAGTGAGAAGGAATTGGAGATCTCTTGAGCAGAGATCAATTAGAAGTCATCAAAATCAGTCATTGTTATCTAGGAACAATGTTAAAGGACAATGATAAAGAAATACGATATTAAACGATAGTGATGAAGAAATGTTGACACACTTTTATATGTATGTTCAGTGAGCACAGATCAAGAACAATGGTAAATGTTGAAAATAACAAAACAGATATTTTATCAAATGGAATCCATAACAGTGATGACGAGACAGTGAGATGGACTATTATAGAAACTCAGAGATGATAGGACATGACAAGATGTACATTTACCATTTTCTAGAGGAGCATCATCATCAGAGCTTACAAAAGAGCTATCAACAATGATATGAGTACATTTAATGACATTAAAACAACATGATCGCAATTAATTTTAGTGAAGAAGAAGATCAAAACTATGATAAATATTAGAGAGCATGACTCATATGATGAGGGGCATAAAGAGAGATAATTTCACCTTTTTTTTAAAGGTATTTAGAGTGTTTGCAATGCAATTCACTATCCTTTGATACATTCACAACTTTTATTTGAAGGATATTCACCATATAATGATCATCAATTTACTATCTTGTCTAAGGGGTCCAAGCATTAATGTCAAAGACCATTTTCTATTAATAATGGTACAAAACTTTTGGTGAAGATACAATATCTATGATTGTATGAAATGATGCTCTTGGTTATAGAAATTAGACCTAGAAACGCAGTAAGAATATTATGATGGCCATCAGACAACAAAGAGCAGTGAGGTGGCCAAGGGTAGAAACAATGTGTGTGCCATAAAAAGCAGCAATAATATATGTATAAGAGAAAAAATAACGATCAAACAATGTAAGGAAACAGTGATTGATGTTATGAATAAATTATACAAAATGAATGTGAATAACAATGACATGGAAATAGTGAGTAAATAGGAATATCGATATCAGAGGATAGGTAGATCGGAAATAGTAGTCAGAGATTAGTAATACAAAAAAATTGGGTACATTATCCAATTTTTGAAGTTCTTGATTAGAGGGGTTTAGATAATTGGCCTATTAAGTTTTATGCTACTCGATTTGTACTTCCTAAGAATCCTCCTTTTAAGTTCCAACCAATGTGGCTTCATTTCATGGCTTTGTGGTTCTAAGATGGAGGCCTACCATATGAGCATATGATAGAAGTAAGAAATTGGAATATGTTTAAATAGCATATCAAGAAATGGTCATGTATTGGTAATATTTATGCTAGGAAGAGGTAGGCACAAGATCGTGTGTTGTCACTTACAAAAATTCAAGATCTTGTCTTTACATAGGATTTGAGTAGAGATGAGTCTCAAGTTGTTTGAGAACTTAAGTAAGTAATGACAACTATTTTTAGGAAGTAGAAGGTAAGGGTTGATTGGCTTTAGGAAGGAGATACGAATATAGTCTTTTTCTATAATTATGTGCAAAATTTTTTAGTTAAAATAGGATTTATATATCTACTTTGGTTAATTTAGATGGAATTTATCTGATCTTTTCATATGTTTTGTCTCAAAAAAATCTACGTGGTACTATTTAGAAGATTCATCCCTACTAAGGTTTAGTGGAATGATGTAGAGATGGGTAAGGGCTCTTTATCAACTATTAGGCAGTCTTGCCAAAAGATCAAATTGCAATCCAAACTAACAATGTTCCTTAGGGCTACTAATGGCTCACATATACAAATACAAGGACTCAACTTCACGAGGGTTCTACTATGGTTTCCAAGGTCCTCAAACACCTAACCCAACCCAAAAAGTTCACTCACCAAGTTAATGGTTATAAAGATGCATAACAAAGAAGGAAAATTTTATATATTAACAAGAGGATCATAAATCATATAACGACATACTGCAAATGATAAGCTTCCAGTTCTAACTTGAACAGTGAAAATCAGAAAATGTTTAACAGTTTACTGATAATCAATATTGTATCAAAGATTCTAATTGATTACATATTGAATTAAGCTTGATAAACAGCAAGCTGATATGAAAATGTAAAATTGAAAACAATATCAGACAATTTAATCTACATGGTAGTTTTTAACGTTTTGCAAGGGGGGTGGAATTTGTGAGCTGATGTGGCATTTTTGGCTGCAGGGTACATACCCAAGCAAGTACCCAATATGGGATAGGCCTACTAGTAGTTGGTACACATACCAAGAGTTTGGATATGTGTACATGTGCTATCTTGATAAAAGGGTGTGGGATAGGAAAACATTTAGCAGTATAGAGATAGTGATTAAAGAAATATGAAGTCAAATTGCATTACTTGGCAAGATTTTTTCCTTTAATTTCTTATGTTTCCATTTGCAATAGACGTATGTGATGATAATTAATAGCCTTCATAGGCAATATAGTTGAATCTATGAAAAGATTGGACAAGATAATAGAGTCCCATTTTAATTAGTAATAGGAGTGATTAGAGTAAATATCTAAATAAACTATGCTTGGGGACCTACTTATTCCTAAGATTGTTCAACAAATTCATGAAATAATAGGAAGGAAACTCAACTTTGGAAATGAAAAACTGCATTGGAAATCTATAGCTATGATGCATTTAACATCTTCAAATTCCCTCCTTTATACAATATGACAATGAATTGTGTAACAATTGAAGAAACTAACTCATTATTAATGTACTATTTCATGGAATCAATTGCTGCCTAAAACTTTTTTTGGACTATCAATAAAATTAAAGACTAACAATAACCACAATATCAACAACCTTATGCATACCTTCAAACGTGGATGAAGGGAAAACCTCCTAGGAAACAGATTCTCAAAGTTAAATTCTCCACCCAGAGCAGATACATAATTGTTTTGGTAACCGTCCTCACCACTAAGAGATAAAACAATAGATGGTAGTGACTCTTCTGCACCTTCTCCAACAAAAATATGAACCGAAATTTCACCGAGCTTCTAACAAGAGAATGAATATACTCCAAGTTTTTTTAGATGATATCCCTCATGTAAATAGAAAACCAAAGATTTAGAACTCAAATTTAAATAAGAAAAGTAAATATAAACACAAATCATTCTTCATGTTCTAAGTCCTTGCAATTATAACACATGAAACTATTTTCAAGTCTTTTATAATAATATTTTGACTGCACCACATCCTATAGTTAAGAAAATATGTTGACCATATGACCAATTGCTTCCCAAAAACAAGACCCTTGCAAAAAGATGAAAAAACGTGATTCAAGTATCAGATGCTGCTCCATCTAAAGTAGTATCTCCCTTGTTGGATATTATGCAATATCATTAGAGACAATATAGACAGACTTCACAACAAAATGCCAAGAATGGCCTAGAATCACCAAAACTGGAAGTATTTTGGTAAAGTTTCAATTTCAAAACTCAAAATGAAATATTATGCTAGCTTTCTAGCTTCCCAAAATAACCTTTTACAACTTAAAATTAGTCTTATCAATCATCCATTAACAAACTTATAATTACTTTTCATTTGAAAGATACTAAATTACTTCCCTAAAAAATACTAAAGTTTCCATTAAAAAAAACCTAAATTAAAAAAGTAAAAGGGTTTTTTTCAGTAAAATCCTCAAAAATTGTCACCAAAATGATGCCCAAGAAGTTTTCATTTTCTTGCCATGGCCAACTTAGTAATTTGTGAGGTCATACAAAATTTTTTAATTTCCAAAAGTGATTAAAATTTGTTGCCAACTTGTACCTGAATGCATTAACGAGGGCTTTAAAACATAAGCTAACTTCTAATATAGCTTATCAGTTCGTTACCAGACCAAATGTGAAGCATTTCAATTAATTTCACTCTAATCTTAATGCATATTGATATGAGTTTATTGATTCCAATTGCAGAAGCAAACGTTAGAATAAAATAACATCAAAACATTCATACTGTGTCAATATATCATTATCTCCTAAAAAACTAAATTCAAGATAATTATAGCACTTGGAAGAAACCCGAATTGGAAATCTTGTTTCTTTTTGACATTTGTCTTTAGCAGAAATGCTTTCTTCAATTCTATTAGCTTTTAGTCATATATTGATCTAGGAAAATCTGTATCTTTGATCACCTCAGACTCCAAATTAGATGCTTTCTTCACCATTATTTTTTCCATCATTTGAAGTACATGTAAAAATTGAAGAAAACTATAGAACATTATCAATGCTAGGATATAGGGAAAATTAAAACAATTTAATCCATTAATTCATGACCACTGACCTTTTGTAAGACTATGAAACCATCAAAAATCCAAGACGATATAGACCAAGGTTCAAACAAGTTAGTACAACCCATATAGATTGCATCCACCAAGCCATGATAATGGTTGATTCTTGAACAAATGTTGATGAAACAAGAAAGTTTCCTAGCAAGTTTGGACCAATATCAATACTCTTCGTCTAAGACAAGCCTACAAACAACAATTTCAAAGAACCTAGAATGAAGAACTATAATGCAACTTAGTAGATGAAATAATTATGTAGAAAGAGTTTTTCCTTGCTAAAGTCAAGATTGGGAACCTTGCTACCATGCAATCTCTAATACTAGATTAAAATGGCTTCATTTAGATACATCTACAAATTGGACTGCATTAGTAATAGTTGCAAAACTCCAGTGAATAATAAACACCGAATCCTAAACTATTCAAAAGATGTAGAAGACATGCCAATTTCTTGAACGAATAGTAGGGTGAACCTATGTTTGCTTCTCTCTATCCTCTACCAGTTCTTCACACCCCACCCTTAGATATCCCATCCAACTAAGTTGTCTACACTCATACCGATGGCTAGTCTTCTTCTATGCTCCTTTGCCCCAGTTCTCATGTGACCATCACATACTTGGCCTCAAACTTTCCCTTACCTCCATCCGTCGAAATTGCCCTCAAACAAATGAGCAACGTCTTTCTTTTCCTTTTCTCTTATATCCCATTAGTGTCACAATTGTGATGTTTTAGGCTATAATTGAAAAAAAAAGGCCAAAAACACATTACGTTTGCCTGTCGTCACAAATTGACATAATGGAAAACAATATTTTTAATCCAAAGTTTAAATAATATTGTAATGAGAAAACAAAGGGACCCAAATTGATACATGAATTTTGGCAATCAATGAAAACAAGGTTTTTTGCATAATCCTTACTTTGATCAGTTAAAAAGAAGTCTGATTTCTGTGTCCTTTTCAGGCAATATTGGTACCCATCTGATGATCCATTTTTTGTAGATGATAGAGGGTCAAATCTACTTTATTTTGGTTTGTGAAGCACTCAATTTAATTATGTGGATGAAAAGATATTGAACTTTTTGTGTAAGCTATCCAAACCCTTACTAGGGTAATCTATAACTTTCTAAAAATAAATTTGTAATATAAAATGTGGACCAAGGCCCCAAATTCAAATAGATGGTGGGGAAAAAGGTGTATTATATTTCCTCTTCTTTGCAGGAACCCATGGACAAGAATGCATGTGTATTTGATCAAACAAAACCATGAAAAGTTGTCTCAGATTGCATAAAATAGAGATATGATAAATTAGTCATGATTTTGCTCACATAGGGAATTTATTGAAAAAAAATGCCAAATACACATTACAACTATGGATGATTGGTTGGGTCTCTTTTTTGCTGGTGACATTTTGGTTATGGGAGCCAAGTTTAATCCCATTTTGAAGGGTTGGGGATCCTTTAAAAAAAATTGTGTTCTTTTGGAGATCCTCTAAAAATCCCATTATGGTTGTGGGATCCAAAATAAATCCCATGGAGGTTTGGGGAGTCTTCTTAAACCCTAGAGTTTCAAATCACTTTCTAATGATCATTTCTATGAGGTATGTGATTTTTAAAAGACTTGGGAATCCTATCAAAACAATTATGCAATCCATTTCAAAATTTGGGAGCATTCCAAAACCCCAAAGTTTTAGTTGGATTTTTGATGATTGATCTTCTAAGGTTGTGGGTGATGATGTTTTTGAGAGCCATGTTAAAGCCCATAGTAGTGGCTATGGGAGCCAAGTCAAAACCCAATGATGAGGTTCAAGGAGCCTTTATAAACCCCATGGGTCTCTTTGATAGATAGAATCATTATGTTATGTGTGGCTTTAACCTTATGCTAACTTTTGGGCTAGTGGATCTTTGTTTAACTTTATTTTAATTGTCAATTGTTTTCTTGTTTTGGGTTGTTGTCTTCTAATACTTTTTCTATTGTAGCTATTTATTTTAGTGGGGTACCACATCCCCTTAAACATTTTATTGTAAAGGGTTTTGGATCCCCTTCAAAGACTACTTTTTCCCTAATAAAAAATATTCCTTAATGTTCCAACTCATCCACTTGAGTTATCCTACATTTGAGATTCAAACATAATCAACTAATTATCATGGAGTCTTGGTACTAATGACTACATATCCATCATGTATTGATTTGCATCTATAGACTAACTTTCAAAGTGTGGAAATCCTTATTTTTGTAAGGATAAATAATTAGTTTAGTGTAGATTAGGCTTTTATTTGTGAAGAGTAGATTCAGTCCATGATTATTATTTATGTAGAAAATAATTATTCTTAAATATTTTCTATCCTCTATTAGTAAAATCAATAACATTGTTATAGATAGCTTGATTAAAATAATGTAAAGGTTTGGGAAATGTAAATTTATTATTCAAAATCATGCTCTCTTTTTATTTTTTTATTTTAGTTTTTGGTTGGTAATGGTATACATTTAAATTAAACATTAAAAAAGAAGTACAAGATTGGGATACCAAGATAGTCCCATCATCTGATAAGTAAGATCCCCATAGTGACAACCACCTATCCTTGAATATTCTACCCTTTACACATCATAAGGAAGAAAGATCACTGGGTGATCAAAATAGGACAACCATGGCATAGAAAAGATAAAGAAAGAGACAAGAGCCCCAAACATCATTACATGAACTAATGCTTTATCTCCTCCTTGGTGAAGTTGATGATGACATGGTCATCAATGAGGAATTTCCCAAGATGGAATGAGAGAGATGTACATGTCCACACTAGAAAATGGGTTAGTTAGTGGACCCCCACTCACACTATCAAAAGCCCTACCAGAATGAATCAAACCATGCTCCACACCCTACTAAAAACTAACCATCACAACATAACCACTCACAATAGCTTCCATTACTAGCTTTCTCTACTTACTATCTCAAGATAGGATTTGGCAATGAATCAAGAGGTGATCATAAAAATCCACCCAAGTATTAGACTTCATTGGTGTCCTTTTTTGTTGTTGAACCACTTGACTTTCAAGAAAATCCCTATCTAGGCTTAAATTTTGCAAGAAGAGGAGCTCTAGTATTATGATGAAGACTTGGTCTGTGTGAAATGAGATTCCAAGACATGGGATTTAAATCCTTTAGAAGGATTGAGAATGCCACATAATTGCAAGACCCATTTCAATCAATTAAGTATGGCATGGGCACCAATAATTAACACATTTTCAATCACCCAACCTCTATTTCTCTAAAAGTAGTAGGAATCTAGAATTACAATGTGGAATGATAAGATAACATACACTTTAATAATTTCTCTCATGCCTCAAATGCTGCAAGAATATCTGCAGCAGCACAACCGTCACTCCAAAAAACTTTGTAGGCTACAACTCTCGCATGAGGAGCTCCTCCCTTTGCAACCCCTTCAACATATCCATACAAACTTCCATGTTTCACAAAATTCCCAGATGACATGGACAGAGTGTGAGATCCCTGCCCTTCTAAGTCTCATGGTGTAGCAAGATCTCCATTTTTGAAATGCCCATCTCTAGCCTCATGTCCCACGTAGAAGTATCTGGCACCAATTAATTTCCTGGTCCACAATAATATTTATCAAAACAAATGTACCACAAAAAGAGAAGCAACAATGCCAAAACATTTCTGTGCAAGGGCATTTTTAAAACGTAGATAAGCAAAAATTTGAAGCACATTAATGGTGAATTTCTAAAATGTCGGTGTTGATGTAGATACTTGTTGCAGTCAGCTACTGTGAAGTTCATGCCACTTTGACAGAAACCCTTCCATATAGATAATACCCCGGCCCTAGGAGATCTGGTTCACAATTTTTCTTTGGCTACTCTTAAACATTATGCATATAAGCTTAAACATTGTGACCAATGCACCTTTTTTTTTTTCTTATATAAAAAATTAACATCGCAATTGTGATGTTGTCAGGTTATAATTGAAAAAATAAATTCCAAATACACATTACATCTACCCGCCATCACAAATTGGCATTGAAAATTGACCCCTAATGTATTAGTGTGCCAAGCAAGTAACATATACCAAGCACAACATATAAGTTAGAGCATGCTGAGTAAATGGTGAGTGCCAAGTCACTCATATTTCAAGTCACTTAAGTGCCAGGAAGATAGTATGTGCTGAGTGATTCAGTTGCTGAGCAAGTAGTGCATGTCAAGTCATTTAGATGCCAAGTGATAGTATTGAAGTCATAGTTAGTGTTGAGCACTAAGGACTTCTTATTTCGAGTAACATAGTTTTTTCATAGTTTTTTATATTGGCATAGAATACTATGTAAATCATTTTTGGGATGACTTAAGGATTGAATTATGAATTGTTTTTATAATGATGAATCTTAAGTGGGAATCCCTTTGTATTACATGCATCCAATCAGGTAAAGGGAAGGTTTAAGTGGGAATATGGGTGAATCATAGCCATTGATTCATACTGAACCCTAAGTCACCTAGATCTTCTTAAGGAGGAAAAACCCTAAACTTTTATGAGAAAATGAAAGAATCATCAAGAAGAGAGAAGGAAAGTTTGCATGCACAAATAGGACATTTGTGGTCACCAAGGAATTATGATATGAATTGCATTGCAGAATTAGTTAACGGAGAATAGAGGAAGGAAATAGTGAACAACAGAGAGACATATAATCAAGAAGGATCAAAGACACATCAGTATAGAGGTGATCTAACATCAAGCAATAGAGTGATAATTTTAGGATAATTTTTGAGACATTCTAATAGGTGAATCAGTTAAATCTCTTAATAGAGTAGTCCTAATAGGTTGTATTGAAGTCCTCTAACATGGTGCTTACTTAATTGTGAGTTGAAGTCCTTTAACCAAGCACAGTTCTAATAGGGTGTTGATATCCTTTAATAGGGTAAGACCTAACAATATTTGTAAGCCTTTCATAGGGAAAACCTTTCATAGGATAGATCATGTTTCATGATCAAACATTGTAACCTTCATACGATAGACTTTATTATTGCAATAGTGAAGATGTATGGGTGTCATCTCCAACCCAATTTTACCTTGTCATTGTAGGGTTTTTGGGTAATCATACCTTGTGTCATATATGTGTGAATTCTTACTTGTTTACATATTTTAGATGTATATGCTTTACGCGGTATTTCAATTTACTTATTGAATATGTAAGATGGATGTGTGGTGAATATTTTTATGGGTTAAAATTTAAAGAACTAATTCACACACCCCCCCTCCCCCCTCCTCTTTGAGTTTACCTTTCTTATTTTAATTCCAACATAAGAATATACCTTCTTCACTTTTAGCATTGAATTCTCTATTCCTATGATCCTTGAGTATATAACACTTGCTTCCAAATACCTTAAAATATTTTACATTAGGTGAATATCCATCCCTTAATTCAAAAGGTGTAGAATGAGTACCTTTCTTGACTTATACACAATTCAAAGTATAGACAGTTGTACTTATAGTTTCTCTCCAGTATTTCAAAGAAGTATTCTTCTATATCATAAGTTTTCTAGCACAATCCATCATAGATCTATTTCTTCTCTCAACAATTCCACTTTGTGGAGGGGTTCTAGATGCAGAACTTAGTCTTTTGATTCCTTTGTCATTATAGAATATCTCAAACTCATTTGATGTAAATTCTCCACCTCTGTCAGATCTTAGAGATTTTATGTTTTTACTTGTTTCCTTTTCCACTCTAGCCAAGTATCACGTAAAAATTTGAAATGCATCATATTTTTTCTTTAAAATTATTACTATCATCATCCTTGAATAATCATCAACAAATAGTATAATGTCCTTGTTTCCTTTATAGCTTTACAAATTAATTTGTGCACATAATTTAGTATGAAGTAGATCAAGAATTCCTTTTTAAGTATGAGTCTTTCTTTTAAAACTTGATTTAGTCATCTTCCCTAACTGACATTGTTTGCATATTACATTCTCTACTTTCTTTAGTTTTAGCAAATGTTTGACTCTCTTCATCTAACTGATACTAACAAAATTATCAAAATTGACATGACATAGCCTTTTGTGCCATAGCCAAACATCATCAAATTGTACAACTAGACAAGTAGCATCATTCATATCAAGATAGAATAGATTACCTCTAGTCTAATCACCATTGCCAATTAAATCTTCATTAGCATCAAAAATCTTGGCTTTTCTACTTTCAAATTCAATCTTACAACCAACAGTATTCAGTTGT
Organism: Cupressus sempervirens; assembly: GCA_028749045.1. Lineage (NCBI taxonomy): Eukaryota > Viridiplantae > Streptophyta > Pinopsida > Cupressales > Cupressaceae > Cupressus > Cupressus sempervirens. Next base: position 284,644,617 of record CM053787.1, read on the forward strand.
GAAACACTCAACAAATTATAATTCAATGCTTCAACATAATAAGAATTGTCACAAATGATCTTATCTATCAATTTAATTGATCCCTTTCCTTTGGTATGACATGGTGTATCATTACCAAATCTAACACTATTTCCATGATAATGTACAAGGGAATTAAACTTACTTTTATCTAAAGTCATGTGATTAGAATAACCACTGTCAATGATCCATCTATCACTCTTGTTCACAATAGAAACAAGTGTAGTTGCCTCATCTTCATCAAATTCATCTTTCATTCCAACATAGACAACTTCATCCTCATGATCATTAGATTCTTCATTGGATTCCTCTTCAACAACATAGCAAGATTTCTTTCCTTTGTCTTTGTACTCTTTTGTTGATTTCATCTTTTTTTCTTTTTAACTTATCTCTACTTATATGGTTCTTCTTCTTTGGACATCTAGCAACAATATGACCAAATTCATTAAAATTGAAACATATAATAGGCATCTTTCCTTTGTATATTTGTTTGCCTCTATGAGATCTCCTAGCTAGCAATGTTTCAAGCTATTCAACATCTTCCTCATTTGCATCATTGTCACTAGATACATATTTTACTTTTTTTCTTTTTCTTTACATCAAGTTCTTTTAGGGATAACTTAGCTTTAAAATAAGATTCAACATTATTAGATTTGAAATTATCAAAATTTGAGAGTTCAAAGGTAGTAAGCCTACCTACCTATCCTTCAAGTGTCAAGTTAGTGCTAGTTATACATCTCAATTCTTCTATGGCAGAAAATCTAATATCATGTATGGGAGGAAGTATCCTCAACACTTTTCTCAACATAGTATCATCTATCTATCTTGCCAGTAGATCCTCTTATAGCATTTACAACTTCTTTTATTCTAAAATAGTACTAAAAAATATTCTCACTTTCTTCCATTCTCATTTCATCAAACTTACCTTTGAGACATTCAAATTTGGCTCTCAAAACATTTTTGTCTCCTTCATAGATGGTCTAGAGTGCATCCCACATCTTCTTTGTAGTATCATAGCCCTTGATGTCATCAAACTCCTAATAACTTAGGGTAGATGCACTCTCCAACATTGCCTAATTGTGATCTTTCTTCTTTTTTAGATCTTTAGTAGTGAGGGCTCCCATAGGATCAACATGTTCAATAGTAATAGTGATTTGTGCATGATCACCAAGTCCTCCTAGGTATAGTTTCATCAAACTTTTCCATGTAGGAAATTTCTCCTTGTTAAGCTTGGGTACCTCTCTCTTAGGTATTTTGATCTTTGACTTATAGTACCTTGAAATTATCTCTCATAAGAAACCAATGCTCTAATACCAATTGTTGGAATACTTTAGAATAACTGAGAGGGTGGGGGGGGGGGGGGTGTGAATTAGTTATACAAGGTCTAGAACTCCAAATTAAACTCATTAGTACTTAACAAAACTTATGCATATATCTTCTTCTCACAAACCTTGCATGCATCCATCATATCATTCAAAACATAAACTTGCAGATTACTATCCTATGTCAAAATCACTTTGTAGAAATGTAAACATGAAACATAACAAAATCATTCACAAATATGTCACAAGAATTTTATGTGGAAACCCAATTGGTAAAAACCACTAGTAACATGTTATCAATTCTCACTCTTCTGAAGTAATGCCCTATGAAAGGCTAACCCTATTAAAGGTTACAATATACACTATTAAATGTGACATGGTTAAAGAATTTCAATCACCTTGTTACGAGTGAGCCTTGTTAGAGGGCTTTAGGCCATTCCATTAGAATGCCACCCAATTAAAGGATTTACAAATGACTGTTAGGTCAACCTTAATCCAAAGGCTTTTACTCTAAACTGATGCAATTATTAGAGACTAATAATAAGGCTTTAATTTGATAATAAATCACAACTCACTTACAAATTATAGATCTATATTCAGTCCTCCATTCTACTTGGCTTCATTGACTTCAGCTCTAATAGCTTATTCACCCTTTAGACATTTATTTAATTAAGCCTTCTTTCATTGCGTGCCAAATGTAGACACTTTCCATAGGCCACCATATGAAGCAATATCCTAGAATCTTTGTCTTCCTTGGGATCTTGCACATGCTAATAGTTTCTTCTAGCCTTACATTCCCTTATAAAAATAATATAGATATTTTGCAACTTAATCACAATCGTCCATTCCAAGGTTAGGTAGGATTCATTGAATCTAACCATCTTTCTTTTTCTTCCCTCTAGAAACTTCCTTAACAATCATCTTTGAATTTTCCCCAAAGTAGTTTACCTCTAATTTTGTGCCACCAACTTATGAAGATTATCTTCTAGATAGTTCACAAAATCCAAGAAATCAACCTTGTTAGTTTAGATTCATCGAATTCATGATCAAAATCATAATGCTATCACTCAGCATTAACTAACATTCTAATGCTTGACACATATTGTCTTGATTGACATCCATTAGTAGTTTGCTCAACACATATTGAAGTTTACTAGTGCTCAACATCAACTAAAATTCACTTAACTTACACTAAGTTCACTTAGCTCATCACTATCTACAATTCACTCGGCATACACTCAAACTTTTCTTTGCTTAGCTCCAACTAATTTTATGCTTGGTTTGCACTAACATTGCTTGACACCTATTATGCATTTTTGTCAAGCTTAGCAGATACAATTCTTCTTCCTTTTTCTTCTAGACATAATCAATGTTTCCATCCTTTCCAACATTAAGTAGATAATCAATCCACTATATCATCACTATCTTAATTGATCTTTGTACTTCTTTTACATATCATAACTTAACCTTTCCTCTAGGTTTTCTTATTACCCCACTTGATCAAATCCTCTTCATTAATCAAACAAATGATAGTACTCAAGTCATCTAAGAAATTCTCTCTCCAATAGGTAGCAAGTTTTACATAAGTGACAATAAAATGATTGAAACACACTCTCATACTTGTATCAATCTTTGATCAACAATTTTAACCTCAAATTATGACTTTCATAGTGCTTAAACAATGGCTAAATAGGTCTTTTTCTAAAAACTAATTATACTCACCTTGTTCTACTTTGAATAAGCTTTCCATTGACTATAATTTTATTATAAATTATGTTTATTTTGATGTTTTATTTAAAGTTTTATAAAATATATTTTGTTTGGCCATCTCACAAGCCTTAGTTTGAAGCTTCGAGAAAATAGAAAATGATTTTTTTTTAAAAAATGTTCCACCAAGTTATGTGTGTTACCTTTCTAAAAAAACAAGAAAAAATTCATTTCAATCTATAAAAAAAAATATATTAGTCAAAATCAACCTATGTCTAATTTATCATTAACATTACTTTGTCATTGAATAGAATCTACAAATTTTAACAAAATTAAAGAAAACCTACTAAAATGCCTAGGCATTGATGTTACCATTCTAACCTTGAAATAATTTTATCATTATCATATTTTATAAAAAAAAGTTATGTTGATCAAAATGACCATCACCCTTTAAAAAAGCTGATTTTTTTAATATACTACTTCTAGAAGGAGATAACACACAAGACTTCAATCACTTTAGAAGTTTGTCTTAAAAAGAGTGTTAGAAACTAGAGATTCATTTCTACAATTCACTATTTTACATCATCTTCAAATTATTTATAATTTTTTACTAATACACATTTGAAAGTAAAGATATTTTTAAAAATATCTATTTTAGTGTCAAAGGTTTGACTCAAATCTTCATCTTAGTTGAGAAGAAAAAGATTTGTAAAAAAATTGAGTATTCAAAGAAGAAGATTGAAGAACTTAGGTATTTCCAAGCATAATAAGGTTAGCTGAGTAGTAGTATTACCTAAGCCAAATAGAGAAGGTTGAGTAGCAATAATTATTGAGTGACAATAGTGATCGAGTCACATAGTGAAAACTGAGAAAAATAATACAGTGAAGACCGAGTGATCAAGTAATGATTGAGAAACACCATGTAGTGATGAAAGAGTGATAACAAATTGAATTTTTGAGGAAGAATCTAGATTTATAACCAACGCAGTTGAATTCTCAAAATAAGCAAAGGGTGTTGATGATGGTTGATAAGCTAGATTAGTTAATGCATAGTTAGGATTTGTTAAGCAATCAAAGGAAATGATTTGAGGAGAAGTCTCTAGAGAATAGAAGGAGACAAAAACAATGGAAAGATTCAACAATTTTGACCAAACCCTAAGATCTATGATTGTGTTTAAGAAAAAAAAGATCTAAGATACCTATTCGAGGAGTTGTGAAGCCTACTTTTGGGTTGTTGAGTAATGGTTCATGCAAGGGATACTGAATTGCTAATAGAGAAAAGTTGCGAGTGAATGTAAGGAGATTGGAAAAGTTTGATTTCTTGAAGGAGTTCCAAGAGATCAAACATTGAGATTGTAATGGAGATTAGCCAGTGAACTAGGATGAGCCAGATAGGGATATGAATTTAACTAAGATGTATGTTATAGACAAAACCTATCCATTAGTTTCTACTTTTTATAGTAGTAGTAAAATGCTTTTGTAAGGTTGACCTATCAGACATTTGTAAATCCTTTTAAAAGTTGACATTTTAATAGAATTTCCTAAAGACCTTTAAAAAGGCCATTCTTAATAAGGTGATTAAATCCTTTAATAATATTAGACTTAATAGTGTGTTTTGTAACCTTTAATAGGTATGGCTCCTAATAGAGCTCACTTTAGAAGAGTGAAAAAGTAGTAGTATGTTACTTGATGGTTTTTACCAAATTGGATTTTCACATTAAATACTAGTGTCAAACATTTTGTGGATATTTGTTATGTGTTTATGCTATTTACTCTTTTAGGTTTGACATTTTTTTTAACTGTGATGTTATTTTATAAGTTCACACACATACGAAAAAGAAAGTTAAGAATAAAATGATTGAGTTTGTTGAAATTGTTAAAAGTTGTTTTTTTGATACATTTGGCCCTAACAATAATTGATTCACCCACTTCTTAGTTATTATAAATATTCAGACAATTGGTATCAGAGCATGATGGTTATTGTGTGAAATTTTTTGAGGGACTTAAATCTAAAGATCAAGATGTATAGGGGACAGGGTCCCAAGATGAACAAGGAGAATTTCTTAACATGGAAAGGCCTGATGAAGCTATCTTTGTCTGGTATTGGTGATTTTGCATTTTACTATCTAGAGAATTAATATATTGAGGCTCTTTGATCTATGATAGTTAAAAAACCTCTCTGAGCTATTCTAAATTTGATGAAGTGAAGGATTGTAGAAATGCAAAAAAAATGTGGGATAAGTTGGCATTGATCCATAGTGGTGACACAAATCTACTAAGAGCTAAAGAAGAAATCTTCGAAGGAAATTTTGATGACATGAAGTTGACATAAGGTGAAAATGTGGTACAATATGTTGGGAGAATAAAAGAACTAATAAATGCAATCAACATTATTAGTGGTATCATATCAAAGGAGATAGTGATCATAAAGGTATTGATAACTTTACTTCCTATCTATACTATTAGAGTTTATGCAATTCAAGAACTTACGTGCACACTTGGTGATGATCTAGCACTGGATAGTTTGGTTGGTAACCTCAAAAATTTTAAATTGGCACATTTTTATAACTATACACCTTCTAATGTTGAACATCCTTTCAAAGAAAAACTAACTCTTGATGACTCTACAAGAAAGAAGAAAATCAAGTTGGTGAGAAATGGCAGTGATTCAGATGATGTACTTGATGATCTTGAGGCATTATTGGCAAAAAGGATACCAAGAGGAAAGGGTAAATACATAGGTAAACTTCCTATTATCTATTTTACATGTAACAAGGTTGGTCATATTAGAGCAAGGTGTGCTGACTGAGAAGAAAAGAATGAAAGGAAAGACAATAAATACTGAGGAAGGAAGGACAACAAAGACATTGAATGAGATAGAAACTACAAGGGAAAAGGTAAAAAATCCTATTATATTGATAAAGAGACTACTAATAGTAAGACTAATGAAAATGATGAATAAGTTATCTATGTTGCTATGAAAGATGAATTTGATGATGACTTGCATGAGAAAATTTCTTTAATATCACATGTAGGAAAGAATTATAAGTGGATAATTGATAGTGGATGTTCACATAACATGACTGGTGATACACATAAGTTTGATAAGTTGGTACATTATGGAGGTAGTAGTATTAAGTTTTGAAATGATGCATAGTGTCTTGTGAAAGGTAAAGGATCAATTGTACTTAATGATAAGATCAAGTGTAATAATGGATATTGGGTTGAAGTTTGAAATGTAAATTTTTGAGTTTGGCACATTTTATTAGTTCAAGATATAGAGTTGAGTTTTAGAATAGGAAAGAAAATATCGTTGATGCTACTAGTGAAGTAATTGTAGGTGGAGACCAAACTAGAGGTAACTTGTTCTATCTAGACTTATCTGATGAAAGATGTTTGTTTGTACAATTTGAAGATGCTTGGTTATGGCATAGGAGATTGTGTCATGTGAATTTTGATAATATTGATGAGATTAGTAAGAAGAAGGTAGTAAGAGGATTGACACAACTAAGTAAACCTAATAAGGTAATGTGCATAAATTGTCAATTGGGAAAAATGAAAAAGTCTAGTTTCAAGAGAAAAGTCTAATGTTCTGATGATGTATTTGAGTTAGTTTATGTTAATTTATGTGGTCCTATTAGAGTTCAAAGCTACCATGGAGATAAGTACCTTATCTTATTTGTTGATAAATAGAGTAGGATGATGACAATGATTTTTCTTAAAGAAAAAAATAATTCTTTTCAAATATTTTAGTGGTATTTAGATAGTGTTGAGAAGGAAAAAAATTAAAGCTTTAATAATTGAAATCTAATAGAGGAGGAGAACATAAATATGAAGAGATTAACATATTCTTCAATGATAGAGGTATTATTAGGAAAATGTCTTCACCTAGAACTCCACCATAGAATGATATAGGTAAAAGAAGAAATAGATCAATCATGGACTATACAAGAACATTGATGATGAAAAAGAATATCTCACAAATATTATGGAGAGAAGATATAAGTACTACTATTTATACTTTGAATAGAGTGCAAGTTAAGAAAGGAAATGGTAAAGCACCTTTTGAAATTTGGTATGGTGATGCATCTATAATAAATTATTTTAAAGTTTTTGGAAGCAAATGTTATATTCTAAAAGATGCTACGAAGGGTAAGCTTGATGCAAAAAGTGATGAAGGCACATTTCTAGGATACTCTACAAAGAGAAAGGCATATAAGTGTTTGAATTCTAATACTAACATGATTGTGGATAGTGCAAATGTTAGAATTGATGAATTTGTAGAAAATAATGAAGTTGAATGAAAGAAGAACCTTGAAGATTACAGAAGCATTTACAAAGGATACCCTAGCACCATACCTAAACTTGAGATAATTATTGAAGAAGTATAGATTGGAGACATTCCAAGGCCTCATTAGAGGAGTGCTATCAAGAAATAGCAACCTACCAAGAATCAACCTCTAGAAGTCAAGCATTAGATAGTAGAAGTCAACCATCGAGATGATGAACCTGTGATATAGCTAGAGATATAACAAGAAGAAAATGAAGAATATTGAACACACTAAACTAGCTAAATTATCACAAGGAGTAAGAAGATCTGAACCTATCTTAGAAAAGTATGTAAGAAGAAACACATGAGATCAAATAATTGGAGATAAAGATTCAAGATTAATAGAAACAAATTAAAGAATGATACATGTTTGTTGTGTAAATTTTAACTTAGACTAGTCAACGATGAGCTTGAGAATGAAGACTAGATAAGAGCTATAAATGAGGAAATTGATTAGATTCAAAAGAACAAAACATGGACACTCAAGTAAAAAATGGGTATTTAGGAACAAGCTGAATGAAAATGGTGAAGTCACAAGGAAAAATGAAAGATTATTTTTCAAAGGATATGAACAAGAAGAAATAATTGACTATGGAGAAAAAAAAATTCTAGTTGGAAGGTTGGAGGAAGTGAGAACTCTAATTGCGTAAGCTACTTATAAAGATTTCAAAGTATATCAAATGGATGTGAGGTCAACATTTCTGAATGGGATATTTGAAGAGGAAGTCTATGTTGAGCAACTTGGAGAATTTATTGATCCCAACAAGAAGAATATGGTGTGTAATTTACACAGAGCTTTATATGGTTTGAAGAAATCTCTTAGAGCTTGGTGTGAAAGGTGTTAGAACTATTTGACAAAGATTGGATTTGCAAGAACCAATGACAATAGCAATTTGTACCTAAAAAGTGAATCTAAGATCAAGATATTGTTAGATGAAATTTTTGTTCATGATATCATATTTGGAGGATAAGAGTTGATGTGTCAGACTTTTACAAATGAAATGAAGAAAGATTTTGAGATGTCAATGTTTGGAGAGATGAAATTCTTTGTTGGTTTACAAGTCTATCAAAAGAAAGGAGGAATATACATCACCAATCAAAGCATATCAAGGAGATATTGAAAAAAATTGGTATGAAAGATTCTAGACCAGTTGGAACACCCACGGTCACTGGACATTAACTTTCAAAGGATGATGATTCCACAGAGGTTAATCAAACATTATATAGATCAACGATTGGAAAACTACAATATGTAGTTCATAGCAAGACTATCATTGCTTTAGTTGTTGGAACTTTTATAAGATTTTTTGCTATTCCTAAGGAGAATCACATGGTAATAGTGAAAATAATAATGAGATATTCAAAAGGAACAAAGGACTATGGATTATGGAATAAGAAGAATGAAGAGATTGAACTAAAAGTCTATACTAATGATGATTGGGCTAGAAATGTTGATGACAGAAAAATAACTTGTGGAGGTTCTTTCTTTCTAGGAAAGACGCTCGATTATTAGACAAGAAAAAATAAGAACTATATTTAACAATCTACATAGAGGTTGAGTATATTACTGTAGTAGTGAATTGCACAAATATTGTTTGGAACAAACAATTGTTGAAATGTATGAAGGAAGAGATTACTAAACATGTGGTAATCTATTGTGATAGTACAAGTGCTATAAATATTTGAAAGAATCATGTGATGCATACAAAGACAAAGAATGTTGATATCAAGTATCATTACTTGAGATACTTAGTGCAAGACAAAGAAGTGAGACTTGAATATGTAAACACAAAGGAGCAGATAGCTAGAATTTTCACCAAAGCATTACCTAAGGAAGCACATGCGTACTTAAGAGGTAAATTAGGGGTCATTCCCATACCTAAAAAAAATGAGAATAAAGTTACCATTTTATCAAATGTCATTATTGTAATATCATACACATTGAAGAAATATGAAGCAATGAGAAGAACTGAAACAAAAGTTGCTACCTGATGATGATGAATGGTTGATGCATAAAAAAAAAAATTCAAAGAGGGAGATCTTTATTGAAGTCATCATTCATTGATAGATAAAATATGTAAAGAGGAAGAGAAATCATGAGTAATCTAGAGGAAGAAGATGAATGTGATTGAAGGATGGCTATGTTTCTCTAAAAAATAGAAGAGAGATATCTACAGATGTTATAGGGATGTTTCTATATATAACCAAGAAGAATCCACTTGAATGGAGTATATGCTTGGAGGTAGCATACTATGGCTGCATTGGATGAGAATCATAATGAAACTAAGAAAATAAACCTTAACACATACTTTTTGGATTGCATGGTAACTTATGTCAATGTTAAAAATGTTGAGTTGTTGCCATCAATGCCAAAGAGGGGGATTGTTGGAAACTACAATGTGGGCTAATTGTTATGTTGTAAAGTTCCATAATGTTTGATTGATGAATAGGATTTGAAAAGAGGACATCATTTAGTGACATGGTGAAAGGTTGAGTTGATATGAGTGAGAATGATGGAAGTACAATGGACATTTGATAATTTAGTACTTGACAAGATGATTTGTTGTTTCTTTATTACAAGAAGGAAGGAAGAAAGATCACTTGAGAAGAAAAAGATTTATTAAGAAACCGAGTATTCAAACAAGAAGATTGAAGAACTTATGCATTGTGGAGCAAAATCGTGTTGGTTGAGTAGCAGTATTAGTCAAGATAAATAGAGAAGGTTGACTAGAATTGATTATAGAGTGTAGATAGCAATTGATTCATATAGTGAAGACCGAGTGAGATAATATAGTGAAGACCAAGAGATCCAGTAATGGCTGAGCAAAAAAATGTAGTGATGATTGAGTGACAACAAATTGATATTTTAAGGAAGAATCTAGATTTACAATAGACATAGTTGAATTCTCAAAATAAAAAAATCATGTTGATGATAAGGATTGATGAGCTAGATTATTTAATGCATGGTTAGGGTTTTTTAAGTAGTCAAAGAAAATGATTTGAGAATTTTATAGAGAGGAGATGGAGACCAAAACAATGAAGGCTTCAATGAATTTGACCAAACCCTAAGATCTATGGTTGTGTTTAAGCAGTAAAATATGTAAGCTACCTAGTTGATGAGTTGTGAAGCCTAATTTTGGGCTACTGAGTAATGGTTCATGGGAGTGATGCCAAATTGCTGATAGAATAAAGTTGCAAGTGAATGCAAGGGGATTGGGGAAATGTAATTTATTTAAGGAGTGACTAATAGATAAGAGATTGAGATTTTAATGGAGATAAACCAGTGAACTAGGATGAGCCAAATGGAGATCTAAATTTGTAAAGTGAGTTGTATGTTATAGCTCAAACCTAGTTGTTACTTTCTAATCATTGTAGTATTAGTAAAATTCTTTTGTAAGGTTGACTTAAGAGTCATTTGTAAATCTTTTAACAAGGTGACATTCTAATGGAATATTCTAAAGATCCCTAACAAGACCACTCCTAACAAGGTAATTAAATTCTTTAATAGGGTCACACCTAACAATGTGTTTTGTAACCTCTAATAGGGTTGACTCCTAATAGAGCTCACTTTAGAAGAGTGAAAATTATTGGAAATACAATAGGAAATGTAAACTCGGAGAGGGGGGTTAGTTAGCACTTCAAAAATTTAACCATAAACTCATCCACCTCACATCCATCTCACAATTTGCATGTAAACTAAAATACCAAACTAAACATATTCATATATAGCATGAAATCAAATAAACATTCACACATATGACACAAGATATGATTACCCAAAAACCCTACAATGAGAAGGCAAAAATGGGGTGGGGATGACACTCACAAATCTTCACTAATTCAATTGTAAAGTGTACCCAATGAAGGTTACAATGTTTGATCATGAAACATGATCTAACTTGTGAAAGGTCTATCCTATTAAAGGCTTACAAGATTGTTAGATCTTACCCTATTAAAGGATTACAACATCCTATTAGAAGTGTGCCTAGTTAAAGGACTTCAACTCACAATGAAGTAAGCACCATGTTAAAGGATTTACAATAGCCTATTAAGAATACTCTATTAAGAGATTTAATTTATTCATTTGTTAAAGTGTCTCAACAATGATCATGTAGTTAGCACTCTGATGCTAGATAATATATCACCTCTTTGCATGTAACCTTGATCCTCTGTAATTAAATGTATCTCTTCTATCCTCTAATTCCTTTCCTCTATTCTCCTCTAACCGATTTTGCAATTCATAACTTATGACCACAAGTCTCTTAGTCACAATGAAATTCTCTATTTGCACATGAAAATTTCTCTCTTAGCACATAAAATTTATTAGAGTTTACCTTCTAATTGGCTTCATGTATTACATAGGGATCATCAATTTAGATTTGTTTTTATCATCTAGGACTGCAAAACAATCCTTAAGTTAGCTCAAAAAATGGCTTACATAGTAGTTTTTTCCATTACAAACAACTATGTCCAAAGCTATATTACTCAACACTTGAAGTCTCTAATGCTCAACATCCACTATATATTCAATGTTGTAACTCAACCTCTAAATGACTTGACATCTATTGATCACTTGGCCTCTAAATCACTCGGCATTAACTGTCTGCTCAGCACTTGAGTGGCTTGGAACTTATTTCTTACTTAGCACATACTAAGTATCTCACTCGACACACACTATCTGACATCTTATGCTTGACATGCATTACTTGTTTAGCATGAACTAAGTTCTATCTTATAAATGACTCAAGTGTATTGTCACACATGTCAAAACCAATATGAGATTAACAATCTCTCCCTTAGACATGAGTGGAAAAAATACTTGGCCATTTATGAATAACCTTAAATTATAAGCATAACTCAAATACTCTCTATCCTTTACTCAACATATGTACAAAATTTCAAAACTTGAACATTTTGCAAAAGTTGTGACTTAATAGTCATACCTTATAATTTTATAACTCCGCCTGAGTTGATTGTGTTGTTCTAAATCTAAATCCAATAATCCTACTAAGTAAATATGTTGAACTGCTATGTTGTGCTTTTTTTTTTACTCCCCCTTTGTTTGGTCTCCCCCAAAACTTATTCATTCTCTCCTTTTATTCTAATTCTCTCCAAAAAATTCATTTGTCCCCCTTTTTTAACACTTATGTCATGGGTTGTGCAAAAATAGTGTTTTTATCCAAGAATGATTTATGGACCTCCAAAATAATCTTTAATGTTGCATCCCATTTATCATACACTAGCTCCAAATATTTTATTTGAATAGCTAACTTGGCAGTGAGGTGAACTAAGCCTTCATGGATAGAAAGATGGGGATCTTTCTTCATCAATTTTTCTACAAAGGCTAGTTCCTTGTGTAATATTTTCATGTGTGGGGTCAACATGGATTGGATGTTGATCAGTGTAGCCCTAATATTTGCATCTTGAGTTTGCAATGCTACTGACTAACCTTTGGAGTTTATAAAATTTCTTAAATGTTTTTGACTTTGAGTAGTAGATTGTGGTAGAGTATTACTAGTTGTCTATAAATCTCCCTCCAGATTGGTGATGTGTTTTATAACATCTTCTATGAACAATTTTACATCACATAATTTTGTGTATAGAGAAAATATATTCTCTAACAACTTTTTCACACTGTCAATTTTAATTGCTAACTCAACCTAATTAAGTATAATAGAACTAAATATCTTTTCATTCACTTTTCTTGAAATTTATTCTCAAACCATTCAAGTAATTTGACATTTGAATCTATGTCTTCATCAGTAATCTTTTTTGCAATATTTTCCATCTACTCAATGATGGGCTTGCCTTTCTCAAGTGTAGGTAGGTTGAATGCATCAAGAAATATGTCCTTGATGTCATGTAATGCTTGTTTCTTCCTATTCTCCTTTCTGAGTTGTTCTTGGTGTTTCTTCATTGCTAGAGAATTCTACAATATGCTCATTTGTTCTATGGTGATTGTTGCTAGGTCAAACTTTGGTAGGAAAATCACCTCATCCAAGTTAATATCACCATATGATGTAACCTCATCAACCTTAGAAGCATTAGGAATAGGCCTTGATGACTGTAGTGGTGTAGCTTCTACAGTTATGCTATGAAGTGCTTGACTAGGAATAGGTGTAGTAGTAACTGGCAAGGTAACTAGTATTTGAATTGCTAACTATTCCTCTAGCTTTATAGTCAAGATTGATTCTTCATTCCTGTCCTTCTCTTCTTCTTTGATCTCTTTTTCACCTTGTATTTATGTTGTAGGTGTAAGAATAGCTTCTTGACCTATTTAGACTAGTGTCCAATCATTTTCTTCTATTGCAACTTCTTGAATTGAAAATTTTTGCACCAATGTGCAGATATTTGATATAATCATCTCCTTCCTTTGGTACACTACAATAGGCATTTTAGGATTTACCTTTGTAGATTAAAGGGGATGCTTTTGATATTTCTTATGTTTTCTCTACTCTAGATGCCATTTATTCCTTCTCAATCTCATTCACATTCACCAATATAGGATAGTTGAAAAGTTTTTCCATGGTGGTGGTGTCTATCAATATCTTCTTCATGTCCTCCTCTATTATGGGATTGATGTTCTAAGTGGCATTTTTTAGAAACATCCTTAATCTTTACTCATTCTATTTGTTGATCTACTTCTTTCTCATGAGGTGGATTGACACTTGGCATATGTACCTTTAGTACATTCTAGTCTAGTTGCTACTCTTCCTTAGTTGTTGTCTCTATATCTACACCTTTTACAGTGCCTTCCTCATGTCCATCCTTTATAGATTTGTTAGTAAATAGTTTTTCTCAAATGATTTTATATTCAAAATGGAGAAAAATTCATACCAACAAATTGAATTCCTATAGAATGTTAAGGAATTCTCTTCTTAAAAGTTTTCTTTAGTTAAATAGGCATAACTACCTTTATTAAAAAATAATTATTTTTTGATCTATTACCCCAAAGGAAAGATCTTTTCAAAACACAATCTGCCAAAAATATTGAATCAACTTATTCTATTTCATCAATATAAAGTATGTTTGACTGCTAAAGAACCACTTGATCTTAACTATCAATATTTTTCACATAATTTAAAGTTAAGCAAACAAGCAGGCAAATCAAACGAAATTCACTTCTCATAGCTCCTCAAATTTTTGAATAGGTAATCTCAAAATGAACAATAAACACAGCAAAAGCTTTTTATATAAATATCATTTTCATAAATACACATTCAAATAAGCAAACAATAGTATCTACTTCCAAAAACCCTTTAGCAAAATCAAACTATAGAGTTCTATTTATGTTTGTTGATAATCTGAAATGCTATCTCTAAAAAACTGAAGATTAAACCTAAAAAAAAATTGTCTTACTTATCATTTTGCTAGATATTCACCATATTCCATACTAATTATTACATTTAAATAAGGCATGGGGCAAGACAATTGCCAAAATTACCCCCGATGAGTAAAATATTCTTTTAGTTAACAAAACTATGCTAACTAAAATGCATGAAAGTGAAACCTAGAAAGAACAACTAAGCAACTATCTTTAACTACGTATTTTGATCAAGTAGCACCATCCACACTAGCTATGTTCCTTGCCACTTTCCATGCTTTGTAGGTGGTTGAAAATGCAAAGATAACTAATTGATGAGGCAGGATGATGTAAACAAGTTGTTGTTTCCATATTTCTTTCTCCTTCTTGAATTCTGTTGTCTTTTCCTCATGCATTTCCAAGTGTTTTAGGTTGATTATAAGCATGGCTATAATGTGGCTTATGTTCAAAAAGTCCTGCTTAGTTGGTATTGTCTTATCTGGGAGTTCATGGAATTTCTTTTGGACTTCTTTAATCACTTCCTTTGCTTGTGCAATAGAGTCATCCTCTTTACCTATGAAGTGTTTGCCAAACAATTTGAGGTATCCCTAAATTATTTGGTGTATGACCTTGAGTTATTGTAGTGTTTCTTTGATTTTAGTTACACCTTGTATCAATGCTTCGTTCCTCCATTCAATACAATCCTTGATTACATACAAATCTTTCTCATCTAAACTAGCTATAGGACGTTGGGCTTGAAATTTTTGAAGTTCAAACTCTTGGATATCTTCCAACTATATTACCACCTTTAACCAATTGCTTCTTTCTTTCTCGTACCCTTCATTGCTTAGCTCTACATTTTTGGTGATGGTAGAGATTTGTTTTGAAACCTTATCCAATTGACTTATGTGTTCCACAGTTTCATCTAGGACACCTTGCACCCATTCCCTTGTTGTCTTTGCAACCACCTTGGACTTTTGCAAATTATCAAGAGATTGTTGGTTGGTTGTAGAGGACACATCTACAATAGCTAACTTTTTTTTGATGGGCTTTGCTTTAGGGTGAAGGATCGCATTGATATACTATGACATTTTCTTTATTGTCTCCTTCATCTCTTGTTTATCATGTTCATCCTTCCACACCCTGTATGAAATTTTCTTATTAGAGGCTTTGATAAACTCGATATCCACTTCACAATTTCCTTTTCCCAAGTCAACCTTTGTTATTTGGTAATCTTGAGGGGTTAGAGATTCCCATGAGTTTCCATCTTGTTGCATGGCTATTTCAAATGACTAATGCCCTAAGTTCTTATCAAATTTAATCCTTGATGTTGTCTTGGCTTTCTTCAATTTTGGTGTTTCCCCCAAACATTTACTAAATAAATCATCAATTGGGATTGAAAGAGGCACCATGCTTTGTTTCCTTTCAATAAAAGTCTCTAACCATTTGGGAGTAGCTAGTTCCTTATCAGCTATAGGGGAGAACTTAGTCAAGGTGAGATTACTTTCTTGGCTATCAATATTTATTGGTGACTTCTGAGGTTCTAGTACATTGTCTACCATTGGTGATTCTTTTGTAGCTTCAAGATTAATTGTCACTATATCCTTGCCTTTGTTTGATGATGTTTTCTTTGTACTTGAACGAGTCACCCTTTCAACCTTAGGAGTTTTTGCTTGAACTTGAACTTGAATTGATTATGGGATTGCTTCAGCTTCAACTTCAACTCCAACTAAACCTACAATGGGACCATGAACACCTTGGTTAGTGATAGCTTTTTGCTTTTGGGAGATCCTTTTACTTATGATTTTTGAAGATTTTCCAGATAGATTAGGGGTAACAATAGTTTTTGATTTTATCCAATTTTCAGTCCTAGCCAACACATCTTTAGTGTGAGAGAATAAATCATCTTTTTCTCTTCTTCCCCAATCAATCTAAGGAATAGGCATGCAATCAATTTGGTCAATATAAAATGAGTCAATCACTTCTTCCGAATCTTTCTCTTTTAGCTTGCATGTGTCAAGATTAACATTAAATATATTAATTTTCTTAACTATTAACCTCGACCATAGCCTTTTTCTCACTTCAAACTCATCAGGACAATTTTCCTAGTAGTCTTCGAACTGTGGAATGTGAACAAAAGAAACTACATTTTTAAAATTGTTCCTATTGAATCCTATGTAATCAAAATTTTCTCGAGGGAAGAAAGGCTTGAAACATAGATTGGTTAATGATGCTCTTATCAACATGGCTTGCTTTAGACTAGGGCATCTATAGTGGTTGATTTTAATGAGATAGAAAATAGAAAAGGACCTCTTGGTAATTTCAAAAGACTCCACGACTGAGACAAATTGTCTACACATTTCAAATAAAATAATAGAGTATAAGCAATAACGAGGCAACTTCAATGGTTCACCTAAATAACCAACCTTCCTAAGGTATGCGAACCTAAGGAATTGAATATAAAAATAGCCATTGACTTCTATAACTTGCATCGCTTTCTTAGATAGTCTATTATTTTCATGACCCTAAAGCTCAAAAACTAGCCTTCCCAAAAAGACATCATTTATTCTTTTGAACTCTTTACACAAAGTAGCTTCCTACAAATCACTATAGTATTGGTAAATGGGCATTTCAGATGTCCATGGTGAATGTGGAATATTTTCCCATTCTTTAGATGCTACCAAGACATAAACTAAAAAGGAAGATAAGAGAAATGGACCAAAATTGTTGATAGCCACTAAACACTTATGTAGATTTTCAGCAATTAGGTCAACCCAATCAATGAACTTATCCCCCTTGACAATCTTTTGGATTAAGAAATACATCAATGTCTCCCAATGAAATTCATGCTCATTTCCTTTTATTCTATTTAACAAAAGCACAATTTCTACAATTTCTTTGATGAAAGTTTAATGATTAATGGTTTGGGCAACCTTGAACTACCTTTTGCTAGTTTTAGGAGCCAAGACTAGGCTACTTTATTATCATGACTACTTTTCCTTTCAGCATACAGGTGTTGTGCCTCCTCAAATGTCCATGGTTCATAGGGCTCCTTATGAGGGATCCTAAGGGCTAAGCAAACACTGGTTCTATTGATTTTGACTACCACCTCCCCTAAATTTTTCTTGACACATCTCGTGCTAGGATCATAGTGGTTTGCGCATTCAATGATTAACACTAGCCATGTAATAGCTATAGGAAATGTACCAACTTCAAGCAATCCACTATTAACTAGTTTCTGGTATGTAGGACTTGAATGGGAATTTCTAGCTCGTTCAATTATATCAAGGTCAAGTTTTTGTTAACTAGGATTGTGTCACGAATCTCAGATAAAGAGCTAAGGAGACATGGTTTTCCCAATTTGAGCATTTTAGGGTGAAACAATGTCATAGGTTACTATGGGGTGATAGGGTCTAAAAGATGCAAATGAAAAATTTTCAAAACAAAAGCTAGCAGAAGAAAAAATTTATAGAGGGTAATGGTTGTGCACTTACAGTTTGACAAAGCTTATCTTGTGACATGTTCTCCCTACCAGATAACATCGAGATTTCCTTTTGCAAATGGCAAAATGAGCAGTGAAATGGATAAGAAATGTATTAAAGGGATAACTTATGATGAAAATCTCAGTATAGATATGGCAAGTAAATATAGTAATTACTATTCATGTGTCATGCATTGGAAAATACCCTCTGAGTGATTTGTTATTAATGCCCATCAAATCTGCACACCTATTAATGGTACATGTCATCATGAAATGATAAATTTTCCTTTTCTCCAAATCTTTCCATATCAAGACACATGCCTCTTCAACATCCGTATTTATTATTTTGCATGCCTCAAAAAATGTCATCATTGGGGCCCATTTTACCTCTTTATTTCAACGATTGAATGCCTTCATGAAAACATAGTGTTAGTATACAAAAATGACATTGAAGTTGAAGTTGAAGTTTGAGATGATCGAACTTCAACTTCAAATTTGACTTCATTAGGACTAACTTAGGGCAATCAATGTGTACTTTGATATACGTAAGACATTGGGGAATGCAAACTTGAACTTGAAGTTAATTGAAACTTCACTTTCAACTTCATGATTAAGAAATGACTCATGCATGGGATGCCTTATGACACAAGAAAAATACAAGTGTGGTAACAAGATTTAGCCTTTGTAACCTCAACTAATCCTTGCTCATCTTTGCCCTCACCTACTTCAATAGGTGTCTTCTCAATTGCCTTTTATGTTGTCAAACCATATATTGAGTTCCACAACTAGATGGTCTTCTAGACAACAACCTCAATATTGTTTTGTAAAATACTAAATGCCCTTTATTTTGAAGCAAATCTCCCTTTATATTTTTTAATGGCCTTTGTCATTATAGCCTTATCAAATTCTAGCATCACTTGTGCTAGAGTAGTCTCCCTAATTTTCCTTTCTATAGTGAGACTATACTACCACTTTTTCCCAACTTCATCATGTAGACTTTTGGGTAAAGAGTTGGCAATCTCAATTGGAGTTTTCTTAAATGTTTCCGTCATGGCATATATAGATTCTTCTACTTTGTTCATCTCTATCCTCCCGAGTTTATCAAACTCAACATGTGTGAATCCTAATAAATCAAAATTATTCTTGATATTTTCACTCAAGTTGTGCAAATTAGAAGATGGATTGTGAATTACCATTTTGAATTAGCTTTTATCTTCTGATTCGATCCTCTCCTCATCTAATTCAGCTACGGCAATGTACTTTCTTCTTTATATAATGTTCTAGCTCATTTTATTTTGTAGCTATCCTATCTTTCTTGCCTTTAGGCTTCTTAGCTTCTTGAACCTTGTTAGCAGTAGCTCTTGTGCTGGTCCTAGTGGCAGGAACTGTAGGCTTTTTTTGTGAAGATTTCACAACTTTCTTTGGTTTTCTTGCTGCTAGCATCTTATATTTTGTCTTCTTCCTATCTATGGAAATAGGTGCTTCATTGGCTTCTTCTTCCTTGGCACCTTCATCAAATTCTTCTTCCTCTTCACCTTGACCTTGTGTAATAGCTATTGGTGCTTGGGTAGGTGCATCTTCTTTATCATCTTTATTATCCTCTTCTTCTTTATCATCTTCTACCTCTTTACCAAATCCTTCTTTGAGTTTCTTCACTAGTTTGTTCTTTCTTATCATAGAGGTTGTCTTCAAGTCCATTCTTATTTTGGATTTGGCTACATCATAGTTTCCAAAAGTAGTAGCCTTCTTATCTACTTCTTTTGCAAGCAAAGAAATGATGGCTATAGATGCCTCATCAACATTGATCTCATAAGATAGAGTCCTGAGCCATCTCACCCTTGGAACAACAACCTAAACATAAGTGAAGTTAGCATCAACTAGAAAAAAAAAATCATTTAAATGTTTCTCTACTAGTGAAACTGTTATTCTCAGTCTTTACTTCATTGAATTCTTGAAATCTTCAAAATAGCTTGTCATTACAATTTCAAAATTCTCTCCAAGTTGCTACGTGCATTCTCCTACCTATATTGCAATAGACCTATTGGTCTTCCAAGCAACTTTTCCAAATGAGAGAAATGTGTTTTGCACATAGAAAAATATACAAACATGTATTGGACATGGTACACTATTCAATCTTCTAGATTGAAAGAATTTATGTTCTATGACTCACTACAAATGCAATTAGGGGACTAGTGATTGTATCGATTGTTATTCCTCTCCTATTCCATACTGCCCCTATATTCTTTTCAATTACCTCTTTTGTATCTCTCCCCATAGTCTTTGGTTTGTCTAGGGTAGGATACCTTTTTACACTTTGAACAATCCTCTTTGCAATTTTGATAAGGCCATTTTCTAACCATACAAAATTTTCATGTATTTTTCTTAGAACTATTTTAATCCACTCTATCTTGAAAAGGTTAGGAAAATCTAGGGCATAGGTTAACCATTTTCTCTCTACAACTTTCTTTTCTTCCTTTAACACTTTTCCATATAGGTCTCTGATTTCCATGTCTCCTATGCTTCCTACCTTATGAGTGTAGCAACACCTTCCATCTTGTATCATCAAGACTTGTGATGGTATCATAGATAATGCACATGATGGGTCTTGTTTATTTCCAATATCAAGAATTACCCTAAAATCTATTTGTTTAGTTTCATTACTGATCAACTAAACATTGAAAAATTATTTTCCCTCCTTAATCATGATATTAGAAGAGCTAGATGCCATATAACTACCTAGGATTTGTGTAAATTTAAACAACATAGCTTGGCACACAATAAATACCTTGAAAAATATGATGAATGGATGTAGAAATGGATCAAGTGATGGAGAATAGGGAGGAAAGAGGATCAATAGGTGTCTTTTTATTATGAGAGTGTAAGTGCTTAAATCCTAAAATAGATAAAAGGAAAATACTCACCTAAATTTAGAAAATGTTGATTTCTAATGTTTGTGTATAGTTTCAGGGAATTTTGCAATCTACTGCAGACTAGAAATATCAAGATATAGAAAACCCTAAAATCATTTATCTTTTTGAAGGGAGGTTGACCTTGACCCTAATATTAGGACACAATCTTACCCTGAGCAAAATTATATCCTGAAAAGTCAACCTTGACCTGCACTACTGCAATGAAATTTTTGTTTGTGGATCTAGCAAGTTTGATGAAAAGGGTATCCAAATCCACTCTCCAATTTGTTGTTCCACACTTGTATTTGAAAGAAAAATGGTTTGTTTTTTTGGATGGGAGGTTTGTCTTAGTCAAACCAAATTTATAATTAACCTTGAAATATAATTGAAACAATATATGCATAAACAAAGTAAATGGAACTATTCACCTTGCTTATGTGGAAATCCTTGTGGAGGATTCAAAACCTTGAATCCACAAGTATAGATGCTCCAAATGTATGTATGTAGGGTGTCTCAAATCAATGCCATTAGATCTTCAACATCAATCTTGAATGTATCTTTTCATAGAAGAAGGCTTGGATGAATATGGATGGAGAAATATTCAACAAGAGGGCTCCATAGAGATTGAATCCTTCAATAGCTAACACTGGACATCCTTGATGAATTGGATGCTTGAACACTTGAATGACTGAATGCTTGAAT
>CM053787.1:284668888-284811388 GCA_028749045.1 Cupressus sempervirens
ATATAAAAGAATCTAATGACATTTACATCATCATGGGAGAAACATAGTACAATAGACAAACACACACAAAGGCTACCATGAAAGACTAGCCAATCAAGCATATTTCCTACTCTCCCCATCTCATTGTATATCATTTAGGGAAGGTGGGTAAATTTCAAGAGGGACTATATCCATCATAATAAGAATGATAGCTAGTTCTAAACAAGGATCCTCTTGAGAATGACAATGTTCAATACTAGATGTAAGTGTCAATTGCGAGGAAAGCATATTAGGTAAATCAAAATCAATGTCAGTAGTTTCATATTCATGATTAACATCATCAATATCATCAAGAGTATCTTCATCATCTAGATTAATCAAAATAGGATCTAAGATACAATTAGAATCATTAGAATCATGCAACTTATCATCATTATTAGTAACAAATTCTTCTAACAGATCATCCATACTTTTATCCAAAGAAGGTAAAGATTTTTGAATAACAACATTACAATCTTTAGCTTGAGAACAATGCTTCTTATGGTGTTCGATAGTAGAGCGATTCTATTTTTCCTTACTTGAAATGTGTTGAGAACTAGGGGGATCAATTACTGAATCCTTCATAGGTTCTATAGGAGGATTAAGAGGAGTAAAAATTGACTAACAAGAAATGAGAGGAGCTTGATTAATAGATGTAGAAGACATAGATAAAGGAAGTATGGAAGGTGTAGGAAAAAAACCATAGTTAATATCCATAGGAGGTAAGCTTAACTCAAGAATCTTATGCTACTTATAGAATTGATATGAATAGAAAAGATGATTAGGTCGAGTAGGGCATGAATTAGGAAATGAAAACCAAAAGAAGTTAATGGTAGCACCATCCCTGGGCCTAAAAGTATGATACAAACTATGATTAACTAATTTCACTTCATCTTCATAAATAAACTTAAGACATTTATGAATAGGTGAAGCAACAACATGCATGGAATTTAACCATGGTAAACCAAACTTAACATGAAATTGATCAAAAGTAGGAATAATAAAAAAGGTGGTGTTCACAATCTTTCCACAAAATTGAACCAGTTAATCAATAGAACCAAATGATGGATAAAGAAAACCATTACAAGTTTGAATCCATACATTTGATTTATCATAAAAATCATGTTGCAAAATTTGCATAAAAATATTTTCTTTTGTAATAACATTCATTAAGGAGGTAGGATCAACAAGAAAACCACAAGTAGGTATCTCAACAACCTGAGCATAAATATAAAGAGGACCATCAGAAGCTTTAATAGTCTCAGAATTGTCAAAGGTAATCAAAATTAACCAAGGTGTTTTTTCTTAGCTTGTTCTCAAGTGTGATGTCCCCTCTATCAAGGACAATAATACTTGGAAAATCAATGTTAAATTAATACAATAATAAAATATATTTCACTATTCTACTCTCTATCCTAACCCAAACTTAAAGATGTCTCTAGATCGAGTTCCTCAATTGGTCAACCATCTTTTCTAGAGAGCACCCTTTAAGGCTCACATATGCATATGTTGACATCATTAGAAAATTCTAGCCATTATCCATTCCTCATCTAGCCATTCATATAAGATTACTCATCTCTCGCACTAGCATGATAGCCATTGATACGAGGATCTCACTTCGTATACTAGCACTATGGTATTTTATTTACTCATCTAGCCATTCTTATAGAAATGACCTAAATCTCTATACTAGCATGCAAACATTCATATAGAGATGAGCATAGTTCCTACACTGGCACTATAGAGTTAAAGTAGTTAGTTAGATCTATCCAAAATTTCATAGCTATCTTTCTATACATCAAATTAACATTTAACATTTAATAGTATTAGTTGGTCTAATTACATATTAGGGAATATTGTTTCTAAATATTATTCTTTATATATATATATATATATATATATATATATATATATATATATATATATATATATATATATATATATATATATATATATATATATATATATATATATATATATATATATATATATATATATATATATATATATATATATATATATATATAACAAAGCTAGATAAATAACAAAGGGAGCTTAAATAATACAATTATAAACCTTACGTTAATGGCTTGGTCCTTGATAATCCAAATAGACCTTCAAAATGCCTTAGCACTAAAATGATCTTTAGTATGGCATAATTATTAAAGCTCACTATTTCCTCTTCTTGATGCTAACACTTTGTCAATGTCGCTTGATTGAATGTATCTAATTTACCTCTAACTCTATACCACATGCAAGTGAATCTTCCTCCACACTTTGTGGTTAGGTCATATGTTTACTCTCAATGTTATGTACACATTAGTAGTAATTAGATGAATATGAGTAGAATGCTTGAGCTAAAAACGTCTATGCCTAGGATGGTGACTATAATATCTTGTTGCCTCCCCCAAAAAAGCTATCTTCGCTACCCTTATGTGACATCCCCCCTACTTATTTATATGAGTGGATCAGAGGAGTTATGTTCCTTCAAAAGGTCATAAATCTGTGGGGTCCCTTTTAATTAATTTTTTATTTAAACCTTTTTAAATGTTTGTATAGTTTTGGTATATTTATTGTATAATTTAATTAATTTAGATAATGTAGTTCATTTGATTTTGTATTTATTTATTATTATTATTAACACTTATATTTATTTGATATAGGTAACATTAATTCATAACAATATACGTGTATATTTGAAGTGTATTTTATATATTCAAATGTTAACTTGGGCTCTTAACAATCTACCCTTCCCTATTTTTCTTTTCCTCAAGAAAAACTACTCTTAAGCTTTATTTAATTGTGATTCCTTCTTTTTATAATGTTTTATTGATACAAAAGGGACTATCCCCATTGTCTTGAGTGATGACTACCAGTGTCCCATGTTCTTCTTCCTTATGTCTGACATTTTTGTTCGGATTACCTTCATATATTTCTTTGATCTTATTCATTTGTCCTCTTTTACATCAATGTCCATTCTTCAATGGTTCCTTAGAACTAAAGCATAAGTTCTTCTTGGCTAAGTCCTCTCTCTTTTGACAATGATGTTCCTTGCTCCAAGGATCTTTACACACATAGCATGATCTCTCTTCATGAGTCTCTATCGGCCCTTCATCTTGATAAGATCTTTGGGATCTATAATTATTAGGTCTTTCCTTATGTGTATTAGGCTCAACTTCCTTTTCCTTCCTTATGGCTTCCTCTAAATTTTACAGTTCATGAGGTTTTACATGGTTCTTAATAAAATATTTTAGTCCTTCTATAAAGATATAAATGATTTGGCCTTAGGATAGATTTGGAACCATTACATCTAGATGTTGAAATTGATCTGTATATTCTTATACTAACCCTGATTTTTTTAGGTGAGTTAGCTATTGGAAGTACCATTTAGGATCCTTTAGATCAAACCTACTCATCAATCTTTGAGTGAATTCACTATAGGAGGTGATTTTTTTGAGCCTCGGGGAAATCTAGTCATAGTGCCACCATTTGTGGGCTTATTCTCTTAAATGAAGCATGGAAAAATTGACAACACCTTTTTCTATCATAGGAATATAGAATAGATATGTATCTAAGTTTTGGACCCATGATTGAGTAGTTTCTTCTCCTGCCCATTAAAACATGGTAATTTTACCTTATTTACCTGCATCTGAGGGTCTCCATCTACATGATGTTTCTTTATATTTTCCATGAGTTTAGATTCATAGTATTCTTTAAAGGGAACAAGTTGTCCAAGATTTGGATCCAAGATGGCATACATTTTTGTAATTTCTTCCATGCTATTAGTGGTCATTCCATTATTTGCAATAGGTTCTTCTCTTGAAATGAATGAGGGGAATGTTTCTTATGGGACTGAACTTTGTGACAAGGGTTCATTTTCCTCATGAGTGCAATGATGGTCCCTCAAACCTCTATGAGTTAAGTCTCTCATTACTGCTTAGTTTTATTATAGCTTACAATAGTACCTTATTGGAGTTTTCAATCATTTCAAATCTCTCGCTAGTCTGTTCTATAAAGTTCCTTACTTCTTGGGCTAGTTCCCTTGCCATCATTATTTAAGGTTTGATGATGCATGGACTAACTAGTTCCATAAAATGACAGGATTATGCTTTGATAACATTGTAATGTCCCCTCTATCAAGGACAATAATACCTGCAAAACCAATGTTAGAATTTATACAATAGTAAAATATATTTCATGATTCTACCCTCTACCCTAACCCAACCTTAAAGACATCTCTAGATTAGGTTCCTGAGTTGGTCAACCATTTGTTTTAGAATGCACCCTTTAAGGCTCACATATGCATATCTTAACATCATCAGAAAATTCTAGCCATTATCCATTCCTCATATAAACATTCATATAAGATTACTCATCTCTCACACTAGCATGATAGCCATTCCTATAAGGATCTCACTTCCTAAATAGGCACTATCAGATTATATTTACTCATTTATCCATTCTTATAGAAATGACCTCAATCTCTATATTGGCATGTAACCATTCATATAGAGATGAACATAGTTCCTGCACTGGCACTATGGAGTTAAAGTAGTTAATTAGATCTATCCAAAATTTCATAGCTATCTTTCTATACATAAAACTAACCTTTAACATTTAATAGTATTACTTGGTCAAATTCCATGTTATGGAATATTATTTCTAAATATTATTCTTAACATCATCTTTACTTATATATATATATATATATATATGTATGTATGTATGTATGTATGTATGTATGTATGTATGTATGTATGTATGTATGTATGTATGTATGTACTAATATATATATATATACATATATACATATATATATAGAGATATATACATACATACATATATATATATATGTATATATATATATTTATGTATGTATGTATATATATATGTGTGTATATTTATTTATTTATATATACATATATATATATATATGTATATAAATATATAAATATATATATATATGTATATAAATAAATAAATATATACATACATACATAAATATATATATATATATAGATATATACATATATACATACATATATACATATACATACATACATACATACATACATACATACATACATACATACATACATATATATATATATATATATATATATATATATATAACAAAGCTAGATAAATAATGAAGGGAGCTTAAATAATACAATTATAAACCTTACCTTAATTGCTTGGCACTTGATAATACAAATAGACCTTCGAAATGCCTTAACACTAAAACAATATTTATTATGGCATAATAATTAAACCTCACTATTTCCTCTTCTTGATGTTGTCACTTTGTCCATATGGCTTGGTTGATTGTATCTAATTGGCCTTTAACTCTATACCACATGCAAGAAAATCTTCCTCCACACTTTGTGGTTGGGTCATATGTTTACTCTCAATGTTAGGTACACATTAGTAGTGATCAGATGAATATGAGAAAAATGTCTAAGCTAACAACATCTATGCCCAGGATGGTGAATAGAATATCCTGTTGCCTCCCCAAAAAAAAAAATCTCTGCTACCCTTATGTGGCATCCTCCCTACTCATTTATATGATTGGATTAGAGTGGTTATGTCCCTTTAGAAGGTTGTAAATTTGTGGGGTCCCTTTTAATTAATTGTTTATTTAAACCTTTTTAAATGTTTGTATAGTTTTGGTATATTTATTGGACATTTTATTTAATTTAGATAATGTAGTTCATTTAATTTTGTATTTATTTGTTATTTGTTTTAACACTTATATTTATTTGATATAGGTAACATTAATTCATAACCATATACATGTATATTTGAAGTGTATTTTATATATTCAAATGTTAACTTAGGCTCATAACATTGAGGTTTAGATTGAGGCTTCAATTTAGGCTTAGGTTTTAGTTGAGGTGGAGCTGAAACTTGAGATTGAAGTGAAGGTTGGGATTGAGGTGGAGATATAGATTAAAGCACATGCTCCACTTGATTAACAACATGATTAAGATCATCCATCTTTAAATCATACACAATATCCATAGAAGATGGTTGACCAATAGTATTGGTATCATGTGTAGGTAAAGGATTCATATAGATTTACAAATTTTGATTAGGAGGAGAAATATATTTATTCCCACTACCATCAAAATTATCAGTAGATAAAACATTAGACTCAATTAAATCCTGAACTTTATGTTTTAAATAATAAGGCTTATTAGTATGATGACCATTATGGGAATGATATTGATAAAAAGATTTTAGATCAAAATATTTAGCCACCATTTTAGCAAGTAAAAGAGGTTGAATAGGAGGTAAAGTATTCATATTAGTAGTAAAAAACCTATACATAATAGAATGTAAATATTTAGAGAGAGGAGTAAATGACAATTCAAACAAAAAGTAGTGGATGTAGAAGTGGCATTATGAAATGCAACAACAACTTGATTAACAACTACATTTGCTTCTTTATTTATCTTGACATAGTTTTTGAAATTTTAATCTTTATTTGGATTAGAAGAAGTGTCACTTTTGTCAATAGGAACATAAGCCATTGAAGTAGCACTCTCAAATTGACTCACTTGTAATTGATAATGATGAAGTGTTGCAAAAAGTTGTCAAAAAGAAGTAAATGCAATTAGTAGAATCTTATCTCTAATATCCTTTTGCAAATTTGAAATAAACATATGTTGAATATCAACATCAAGAACAAGATAGGAAATCTGAGCATGCAAATGCTTAAATCTACCAATAAATTTAGTCTATTTTTCTATAGAATTTGGTTTACAATGCATCAAATTAGTCAAAGGCACTTTTAGGCCAACGTTTTTTTAAAATTGTTGAATAAAAGCATTAGCAAGTTGATAAAATGAATGAATATAATAAGGAGTCAAAGAAAAAAACTATTGTAAGGTCTTGCCATGAAAAGTTTGAGCAAACAACTTCACTAAAATCATATGATCATAAGCATAATCAATACAAAGGATTTGAAATGTTTTAACATGATGAACATAGTCTCCCGTACAATTATAATTCTCAAGATGAGACATATTAGCTTGCTAAGGAATCGGAGTACAAGTAATATCCTGAGACAAAGGACTCCACATGTCACAAGTAGAGATACTAAACTTGTTTTACGTCAAGGATGCAAGTCATTCTTCTAAAGATGACATAGTTTGAGCCAAACTAATAATGGTAGAATCATGAGAAGAAATAGGAGAATTTGCAACATTAGAAACACTAGGTAAAGTGTATGAAGTGATAAAAATAGAAGACACAACTAGAGGAACACTAGGAACTACAGTTGGCCTAATAGTAGAATAAGTAAAAGGAAAATTATGATAAGAAGGTTGTGAAGTTGGGAGGAATACATAAGGAACACTCATAGGAATAGAGGGAAGCATCACAATCCCCAAAGGAGTATAGGTAGGAACACTAGGGAAAGGAACAAAAGAAGATTCTACACTAGTGACAAGATGAGTAAACCCTAAATCTTGAGCTTCTTGAGCTAAAGGTTTAACATTGGAATGCACAAGGTGCATAATACCAGACAAGAGATTAACACCTTGGTCACTATCATGAAGAACTTTCTTAAGAGCCTCTATAGCTTGAATAGAATCTTTTTTATGGTTTTATTGAAGAAGTCAATTACCCATTTTATCAAGTTTGTTTGAAATTTTTTGGACTTGTTTAGGAGGAACTCTTAAAGCATCATCCTCATCATGAGATAAGTGAGAAGAGTTTTCCTCCATAATAGGATTAGAATCAGGGAGAATCAAAGTTTCATCTAGAATCCTAAGGAAAAGAGAAGAATACTTAGGCTCAAAGGTACCCATAAGTTTATGGCTAAGTCTAACCCTAAGATTAGACGTAGGACTAGAAGTAATAAAGCTCATAAACCAATGCAAGGAAAATGAAAAGAACAATATTTTTGTACTTTGAAAGAAATTTTGCAATTTTTTTATATTTTTGAATTAAAATGGAAGAGCATAAACTAAATCTAGTCTTAATGCAAGAAAAGACCTAATGAAATGAAAGGAAATATAACACCACAAAGCACTATAGGGAATCTAATTCCACAAAAGGTAGGGGGTAACCATGTCAAGTTCACCAAAATGAATAGAAATAAAATGGAAACCCTCTTCCCAACCCTAATTTCCAAAAAGAATGATCCAAATTGATTAAACAAAAGAGAGTGCTCAATGTAGAAATGGATCAAGTGATGGAGAATAGGGAGGGAAGAGGATCAATAGGTGTCTTTCTATTATGGTAGTGTAAGTGCTTAAATCATAAAATAGATAAAAGACAAATACTCACCTTGAATCTAGAAAATGCTGATTTCTAATGTCTATGTATAGTTTTAGGGAATTCTACAACCTAGTCTACACTAGAAATGTTGAGATGGAGAAAACCCAGAATTATTTTAGGTTTTTGAAGAGTGATCTTCCTTGACCCTATTAGTGGGGCACAATCTTACCTTAGGGTGCAATTATACCTTGAAAATTCAGCCTTGACCTACACTTCTCCGATGTAATTTTTGTTCTTAGATCTTGCAAGTTCAATGAAAAGGGCATCCAAATCCACTCTCCAATTTGTTATTCCACAACTATATCTATAAGAAAAATGGTTTGTTTTTTGGATGGTGGGTTTGCCTTAGTCAAACCTCAATTTAGAATTAACCTAGAAATATAATTGAAACAATATATGCCTAAACAAAGTAAATGTGACTATTCACCTTGCTTATGTTGAATTCCTTGTGAAGGATTCAAATTCTTGAATCCACAAGTACGGATACTCCGAATGTATGTATGTAGGATGTCTCAAATGAATATAATTAGATCTTCAGCATCAATCTTGAATATATCTTTGCATAGAAGAAATGTTGGCTAAATATGGCTGGAGAAATCTTCAACAAGAGGGTTCCATAGAGATTGAATCATTTAATAGCTAACAGTGGACCTCCTTGATGAATTGCATGCTTGGACACTTGAATGCTTGATGGATAGTAGATCTTCACTTCATGTAAATGGATGCTCGTTAAATATCTCTTGTGTGAGTAAACTTCATAATAGGTGGTGGGATGTCAAAATGAGGGAAGAAGGCTTCCTTATATAGATATCTAGGGTATAAACTCCCAGAAATGATCGACACAAGAGCATTAAATCCCATTTAACCTTAACTCCTAGGAATGGACCTAAATTTAATTTAATTTAAGAGTCTACCATTCTAAAACCCAAAATAGTAGACTTGAAAGTGAGAAAAGAAACTTTCCCAAGCCTAGGATCCCAAACTTATGAAATTTTAAATTTGGGACCTAGGGTCAGGGACAACATTAGCCCTACACTAGGTCAAGGTCAAGGTTGAAGTCAACCTTGACCCAGAAGGTCATCCTTGACCTAGAGGCCAAAGTCCTTAGTTTCACAAAGAAATTTATCAGAAATAGGCTGGACATAGAGAGAGGGAGAAGTAGACTAGGGGGGGAAATAGTTAGATCCATGAAAAGACCCATAAAAGGTGCTTGACATGACCCAAGACCACTAAGTCATAGGGCTAAATACTCTTAACATGGAAGTGCTTCCATTTTAAGAAGATATAGAATGATCACAAATAAGTCAAAAATCAATCATATAGACCTTAAAACTTCACAATAAATGCTCAATGCTTACAAAATTGAAAGCTTGAGTCTAATAGCAATTTGAACTCACTCCAATTCCATGCAATTTCTACCATTC
Source organism: Cupressus sempervirens (assembly GCA_028749045.1). Lineage (NCBI taxonomy): Eukaryota > Viridiplantae > Streptophyta > Pinopsida > Cupressales > Cupressaceae > Cupressus > Cupressus sempervirens. Next base: position 284,678,617 of record CM053787.1, read on the forward strand.
TTGCCAACTATAGCGAGCTCAACCAACACTATCACCTTCAATAGCTCGGCATCAACTAAGTTTTCACTTAGCAGCTACAGTGAAACTTTTCATGCTCGACAACAATATGAAAATTGACAAAACTTATAGATTTGTTCTAGTTTCTAATCACTAATTTTCATCTTTCTTCATGCTATTGAAATCTGATTAAAAATATCATAGAAAGATTGTTATGTGTTTCAATCATTATTTTTTCATTGATGTCAAACCTACTATTTGTTGGTAAGACAACTACTTACAAATTACAGTACTGTCACTTAGTTGATTGATAGAGAGGATTTGATCAACATGATGTAACAAAAGCACCTAAAGGAAAGGTTGCGTTATGATTATATAATGAAGTACAAGGATCAGTTCACATAGTGATAAAATAATGCGTTGATTATCTACTTCAGGTTACAAATGTTGGCTACATTAAGAAAGTTTAGAAGAACAAGTTAAACAAAGTTTATCTTCCAAGCTTGACTGAGTGGACAATAGGTGCCAAGAAAAGTTAGTGCAATCCGAGTAGAAATTCGGTTGGAGCCAAGTAAAAAAAAAATCTAGTGGATGTCGAGCAAGACATTTAATGCCAAGTAAAGTTTAGTTGATGTCGAGTACCAATAAACTTTAGTTGATGTTGAGTGATTTCATAGTAGATGCCTAGCAACACAGTATGTGTTGACCATTAGAAGATTGATAATGTCGAGTTACTGCATTATTTCAAAGATCTTAGATTTGCCAAATATAAGCCAACAAGTTTTCTTTCTTGGATTTTGTGAACCAGGTGAAAGATAAGGATGAAGAGCTGGTGGCATAGAATTCTAGGTAAACTATTTTGAGGCAAATTCAAAATGGATTCTAGAGGAAGTTTCTAGAATAGATATGGAATATAAGGTAGATACATTATATCCTACCTAACCCATCTTAACCCTAATTTGGATGATGGTTAATGGTCAACAAAATATCTTAATTTCCTATTTATAGGAATGTCTGGTCATGAAGCAAGGTTTTCATGTGCAAGAACCCAAGGGAGACAAGAGGTCCAAGGGTTTTTCTTAATCAAGTGACCTAAGAGAAGAATTTGCAATGGCATGTTAATGAAGAAGGCTTAAGGAGATATATGCTTGAATGGTCAACAAGCTATTGGAACTGCATAGTGTGAAGGCCAACTAGAATGGAGGACTAAACAAAGATATGTAATCTACAAGAGAAGTTGTAAGTTGTATTAGATCAAAGCTCTACTATTACTCTCTAACAATTGTATCAGTCTAGGGTAAATCCTTTGGATTAAGGTTGACCTAATAGTAGTTAGTAAATCCTTTAATAGGGTAGCATTCCAAGTGAATGGCCTAAAGTCCTCTATCAAGGCCCACTTCTAACAGGGTGATTGAAATCCTTTAACAGGGTCACATTTAATAGTGTGTATTGTAACCTTTAATAGGGTTGGCCTTTTATAAGGCATCACTCTAGAAGAGTGAAAAGGAGTAGCATGTTACTAGTTTTTTTTCTCAAATTGGGTTTTTACATAAATCATTGTGTTATGTGTGTTGATGAATCTATTATGTTTCATTCTTTACATTTCTACAAATTGATTTAATAGTAATCTACAAGTTTTGAATGATTGCATAATCTTATGGATGTATGCATAAGTATAAATGTTTTATGGGTTCAGTAAGTTGTGAAAAGTTTTATTTGTAGATATGGACCTTGGATAAATAATTCACCCCCACTCTTAGTTATTCTAAATTAATTCCAAAAATTGTTATCAGATCCATCTGCTTAAGAGGACTAGTTTGAAAGTACTATAATCTCAAAGATCAAGATGTACCCAAGTTCAACAGAGATAACTTTCCTACATAGAAAAGTTTGATGAAGCTACACCTTGGAGGAATTGGAGATCATGCATAATCTGCCATTGAATTGGAACATGTTGATCCAATAGTAGCCCTAGCTACTAAGGATATGAGGAAAGAGAAAGAACATAATTAGGCGATGTTGAGGATTGCCTCTGCCCTAAGATATGTTGAATTTGATGATATCGAAGGTTGTGACACTGCAAAGAAAATGTGGGATGCCCCAACTGTAATCACCTAAAAATGGTCATCTAGACTATTAGCCCCCTTTTCAACATTTTGGATAAATTAATTTAATCATTTACCTAGACGAAATTGCTAATAATCAATTTATTTGATTATAACCTATAGTTTGACTATGCTATCCTAAGTTCATTATTTGATTAAAAGAACATGTCCCCTTTTAATTAAATAAAAGACCCTGTTCTTCTAACCCACTTAAAGTGCACACATAAAGTCCTTTTTCTATTTTGCAATTAAAAGAAAAGGCTTTGTGACTTTTGTCTTATATGACAAGTCAACTTATATTCTATTGGTTGACTTGTGTGTGCACATGGATCACTCCTCTTTTTGAATTCCACTGTTGATCATCCACCATCTTCATCTTGATCTCCACCATCCATACATCTTTAAAAGGGAGAGAGCTTTCCCCCTCAATCCATCCTCATTTTGAATATTGTTATGCTGCAGGTTTTCTAACAGGTTGCTTTGGAGCTTTGTGGAGAACTTCTATTTCTTGTCTATATTCTCTCATCCATGGCATCATGGCATTCTAGCTTAGCTTAGATTTCATTTTTAAATGTAGCTTAATCTCACATAGCTTAATAATGGTATTGTAACACTCTCATATATGTTTTAGAATAACTCCACTTTGCATCTCATTCTAGTTTAATCTTTAGTTGCATTGCATTCTTGAGGAACTCCTTGGGACATTTGCATTCTTGCATCTTGTCTTTGGAACCTCCCATTGCATGGTTGGCTAGCAAGAAGAGTATCTCTAAGGCTCATCTGAGAGCCCTTAAACTTGACATACACTCTCTTGCACTCCGTGGATAGGGAGCTAGATAACTTTCCTACATGGAAAAGTTTGATGAAGCTACACCTTGGAGGACTTGGAGATCATGCATAATCTGCCATTGAAGTGGAACATGTTGATCCAATAGGAGCCCTAACTACTAAGGATATGAGGAAAGAGAAAGAACATAATTAGGCAATGTTGAGGATTGCCTCTGCCCTAAGATATGTTGAATTTGATGATATTGAAGGTTGTGACACTGCAAAGAAAATGTGGGATGCCCCGACCACTATCTATGGAGGAGACAAGAATATACAAAGAGCCAAATTAGAGAGTCTTAGAGGTAAGTTTGATGACATGAAAATTGAAGAAGGTGAGAATATTGCTCAGTATGTTGCTAGGATAAAAGAAGTTGTCAGTGCAATAAAAGGTGCTACTTGTCAAATAGATGATGATACTGTGTTAAATAACGTCTTGAGGACATTACTACCCATTTATGCTATTAGTGTTTTTGCAATTCAAGAATTGAGATGTATTCCAGGAAATGATCTAACCGTTGAAGGTCTAGTAGGTAGACTCACTGCTTTCGAGCTATCTAATTTTGAAAACTACAAACTAGAGTCTCTTGAGTTTTCTTTCAAAGCTAAGTTGTTATTGAAAGATTTTAATGAGGTGAAGTAGAAGAAGAAGAAAATAATGATAAAGTATCCATCTAGTGATAGTGATACAGATGAAGAAGATGTTGAACAATTGGAAGAACTACTAGCGAGAAGATTTCATAGAGGAAAAGGCAAGTTCAAAGGTAACTTACCTATTTTTTATTCAACTGCAATGAAGTTGGTCATATTGCTACAAGATGTACATAGAAAAAGAACTATAAAGATGGAAGCAAGTACAAAAATAGAAGAGAAGATGACAGTAGAGATTACAAAGACAAAGGAAAGAAATCATGCTACATTGCTAAAGAACAAGGAAAAGATGATTCTGATGAAAATGATAATGAAGTCCTATATGCTGTAATGAAGGACAAATCTGATGAAGATGAGGCAACTACACTTGTGACTTGTATGAACAAAAATGTTAGATGGATCATTGATAGTGGATGCTCACATCATATGACTAGAGACAAAAATAAGTTCATTACCTTAAATTATTATGAATGAAATAGTGTAATATTTGATAATGATGCACCATGTTTGATAAAAGGAAAAGGTTCTATCAAACTCAGAAACAAGATTTTATGTGACAATACTTACTATGTTGAAGGATTAAATAATAACTTCTTGAGTGTGTCACAATTGAATAATTTGGGATGTAAGGTTGAATTTGAAAATAAGATTGCTAAGATATATGATATAGATGGAAAGTTGATTGGAAGAGGTGATGAAACTAGAAGTAATCTATTCTATCTAGATATAGAGTATGCTACTTGTCTTGTTGTAAGATTTGATAATGTTTGGCCATGACACAAGAGGATATGTCATGTAAATTTGAATAACTTGGTTAGTATCAGTAACATGAAGAAAGTGAGAGGTTTTCCTAAGTCAAAGAAACCTAATAATGTAGTATGCAAACAATGTCAGCTAGGAAAAATGATAAAGTCAAGTTTGAGGAGTAAAGTTTATACCTCTCAAGAAAAATTTGAGATTGTTCATACTAAATTGTGTGGACCAATTGATATGAAAAGCTATAAAGGAGATAAGTACATTATGTTGTTTGTTGATGATTATTCTAGAATGATGACAATTATGTTTCTAAAATAGAAATCTGATGCTTTTCAAATATTTAAGTGGTACTTGGCAAGAGTTGAGAAAGAAATAAGTAAAAGTTTGAAATGTTTGAGATCACACTAGAAGTAATCTATTCTATCTAGATATAGAGTATGCTACTTGTCTTGTTGTAAGATTTGACGATGTTTGGCCATGACACAAGAGGATATGTCATGTAAATTTGAATAACTTGGTTAGTATTAGTAACATGAAGAAAGTGAGAGGTTTGCCTAAGTCAAAGAAACCTAATAATGTAGTATGCAAACAATGTCAGCTAGGAAAAATGACAAAGTCAAGTTTGAGGAGTAAAGTTTATACCTCTCAAGAAAAATTTGAGATTGTTCATACTAAATTGTGTGGACCAATTGATATGAAAAGCTATAAAGGAGATAAGTAAATTATGTTGTTTTTTGATGATTATTCTAGAATGATGACAATTATGTTTCTAAAATAGAAATCTAATGCTTTTCAAATATTTAAGTGGTACTTGGCAAGATTTGAGAAAGAAATAAGTAAAAGTTTGAAATGTTTGAGATCACACTAGAAGTAATCTATTCTATCTAGATATAGAGCATGCTACTTGTCTTGTTGTAAGATTTGATGATGTTTGGCTATGACACAAGAGGATATGTCATGTAAATTTTAATAACTTGGTTAGTATTAGTAACATGAAGAAAGTGAGAGGTTTGCCTAAGTTGAAGAAACCTAATAATGTAGTATGCAAACAATATCAGCTAGGAAAAATGACAAAGTCAAGTTTTAAGAGTAAAGCTTATACCTCTCAAGAAAAAATTGAGATTTTTCATACTAACTTGTGTGGACCAATTGATATGAAAATCTACAAAGGAGATAAGTACATTATGTTGTTAGTTGATGATTATTCTAGAATGATGACAATTATGTTTCTAAAATAGAAATTTGATGCTTTTCAAATATTTAAGTGGTATTTGGAAAGGGTTGAGAAAGAAATAGGTAAAAGTATAAAATGTTTGAGATTAGGTAGAGGAGGAGAATTCACATCAAATTAGTTTGAGATGTTCTATAATGACAAAGGAATCAAAAGATAGACATCTGCACCTAGAACCCCTCCACAAAATAGAATAGCTGAAATAAGAACTTGATCTATAATGGACTAGGCCAAAACACTTATGATGGAGAAGAATTTTTCTTTGAAATACTAGAGAGAAGCTATAAGTACAACTTTCTATAGTTTTAATCATGTGCAAGTGAAGAAAGGTACACATTCTACACCTTTTGAACTATGGTATGGACACTCACCCAATGTGAAATACTTTAAGGTATTTGAAAGTAAATGTTACATTCTTAAAGATGTTAAGAATGGAAAACTTGATGCAAAAAGTGAGGAAGGTATATTCCTTGGTTACTCCACAAGAAGTAAAGCTTATAAGTGTTTAAATACTAACACTAACAAAGTTGTGGAAAGTGCAAATGTGAACTTTGATGAATATATGGAAGTACATGATGCTAAACCTATGAAAGAACTAGAAGAATACAAATCTTTTGTATACTTTATGAAGGAATTACTACTAAAGAGGATGCTACAAATCAAGTGGCAATCCAACATCAAGTTTTAGTGACTACCGAGTCACACCCTGTGAATGCTGAGTTGCATTCAGGAACCAAACTACATTTAGATGCTGAGTTATAGAATGAAGTAGATGCACATTCTGATTTTGAGATCAACACACATGAAAGAGATGTTGAGATACTTCACAAAGATTTACATAGTGATTATGAAGTTGAGAGACAAAATGAAGAAACAAGAGCTAAGCCAAGATTGTGTAAGTATGGCAAGTGACATCATCCTATAGATCAAATCATTGGAAATAAAGATGCTAGGCCAATGACAAGAAATAGATTGAAAAGTGAATCATGTTTTTTAATAATGAAGGAACCTAAAATAGTAAAAGATGCATTAGAAGATGATGACTAGTATAAGGCCATGAAAGAAGAAATTGAATAGATAGAGAAGAACAAAACATAGAATCTAGTTCCTAGACTAGAAGACAAAAATGTGATTGGTACCAAGTGGGTATTTAGAAAAAAGCTAGATGAGAATGGTGAAGTGACAAGAAAAAAAGCAAGGTTAGTTTGCAAGAGATATACACAAGAAGAAGGAATTGACTATGTAGAGACATTTTCCCCTGTTGTGAGAATGGAAGGAGTAAGAATTTTACTTACTTACTTTGCATACAAAGGTTTCAAAGTTTATCAGACGGATGTTAAATTTACATTTCTAAATGGCATATTAGAGGAAGAAATTTACATAGAACAACTAGAAGAATTTGTTGATGTTAACAATAAGAACATGATATGTAAACTATACAAAGCTCTATATGGTTTAAAGCAAGCACCAAGAGCATGGTATGAGAGACTTCATACTTATCTTGTGAAGATTGGATTTGAAAGGACTAATGATAACAACAATCTATACATGAAGAAAGAGAAAGGCAAATGTATTTTGTTATCTAAAATATTTTTTGATGATATAATATTTTAAGGTCAAGATGCTTTATGTAAATATTTTAAAAATTAGATGAAGCAAGAATTTGAAATGTCTATGTTTGGAGAGATCAATTTTTTTGTGGGATTGCAAGTATATCAGATGAAATATGGTATATACATCACTTAGTCAAATTATGTTAGAGAAATATTGAAGACATTTTGACTAGAGGATTCTAAACTAGTAAGTACACCTATGGTGGTAGGACACAAGTTGTCAAAGAATGATGATTCAGCTAAGGTGAATCAAACATTATACAAGTCTATGATTTGAAAATTACAATATATAATACATAGCCAACCTAACATTACATTATCAGTAGGGATAGTTACAAAATTCTTTACTAATCCTAGAGAGAATCATTTAATGGTTGTGAAGAGAATAATGAGATATCTGAAAGGAACATAGAGTTTGGTCTATACTATAAGAAGAATGAAAATTTTGAATTGAGAGCCTACACTAATGCAGATTGGGCTAGAAACATTGATGATAGAAAGAGCACCAATGAAGGAGCATTTTTCTTAGCTAAAAGACTAGTTACATGGACTAGTAAGAAATAGAGTTGTACTTCCCAATCTATTGTTAAAGTAGAATATGTTGCTACTGCTATCAACTGCACAAGCATTGTATGGATCAAACAACTACTCAAAGGAATGAAGGAAGAAATCATAGAACCAGTGATAATACAAGTGCTATCAATATATCAAAGAAACTAGTAATGTATACAAATGTTATAAATTCTTTAGAATAACTAAGAGGGGGGTGAATCAATTATTCAAGGTCCAAATGTCCAATTCAAACTTTTTCACTAAGTGTAGTGATCACATTCAACTATTCATTCATCCAAGCTTTAAACTTTCCTACTTAGAAAGTTACTATAAATCAACATGCAAGTGTAACACATGAAACATCAACACATAACATAGTGATTTGTGTGGAAACCCAATTTGAGAAAAACCACTAGTAACATGCAACTCAATTCTCACTCTTCTGAAGTGATGCCCTGTGAAAGGCCTGCCCTGTTAAAAGCTACAACACATTGTTAAATGTGACTTGGTTAAAAGACTTGACCACCCTATTAGAAGTGACCCTAGTTACGGGACTTTAGAACATTCACTTGAAAAGTCACCCTTTTAAAGGATTTACAAATGGCTATAAAACCAACTTAAGTCCATAGGATTTAACCCTAACTGATACAATTGCTAGAGAGTAACAATAAGGGGTTTTGACCTAATTACAACATACAACTTAACTTGTGAATTCAAATCACTCTTCAGCTCATAACATTGCCTAGTTTTTAGTCTCTGTAGCTTTTGATAACTGGCCCATCTTTCAAGATTTCTCTCCTTGAGTCTCCATACTCAATGTACTAGTGCAATCACCTCTCTCTAACCACTTATCAAACTAGACTCACTATTCTCTATTCTTTCTTCTCCTAGATGCCTTCTCTTTGACACCCTTCAACCACTTTGCAATTTGGCAATCCAACAACTCTTGCTTCTTGGTCTACGAATCCTTAAATAGAAGTCTAGAAATTCTTTTCCTTCTTGATCCTTCCATCCTTTAATTTCAATTCATATGGATTAGGTTGGATTGATTGAATCTAACCCACATTTTGTTCCTTCTAGAAACATCATGAAGAATCCTCTTGAATTCACTAAAAAATAGTTTACATAGAATTTTGTGTGACCAACTCATCATCCTTATCCTCCATCTAGCTCACAAAATACAAGGTAACAAACTTTGTCAGCTTAAATCTAACAAATCTTTCACTTTTCAATAATGCAATAGCTTGAAACTATTGAAATTTTGGTGCTTGACACATTGTGCTACTAGGCATCAACTGCATTTTACTGATGCTCAACACCTATTTTGGATTCACTCAGCATCCACTAAGTTTTCTGTTTGCTTCACTCCTTCTATATCACTCTGCACTTGAATTTCACTAGGCACCTAAAGTTCATTCGGCACACTAGATTTTGCATTTTTTCAGCTTCTACTAAAAATTTGCTTAGCTTGAACTAGCTTGCTTGACAATCACTAATGAACTTAGTTAAGCTTTGCAGTCAACCTTGTTACAACTTATGCTTCTTAGGTTTTTGAGTGTGACCAAACTTTGTATCTTCAAGTATGTTATCAATAAATTATTTTAACCATTTTCTTAACTAATCCTTGCACTTCATTACAAAACCATAACTCAACCTTTCCCTTAGGTGCTCTTGTTACATCTTGTTGATTAAATTTTCTTCATCAATCAACTAAGTGATAGTACTTGGATCTTCTAAGAAATTGTCATTCTGGAAAATAGCAGGTTTGACATCAATGACAAAACAATGATTGAAAACATTCTTTTTCAACAATCTCCTTCTTTGCAATCAATCATCTTCACAATGATCTTTTCAGTCAGATTTCAAACATACAAGGAGTAAGCACATTGCAATCAAGTATCATTATGTAAGAGAATTAGTTGAAGATAAAGGGGCAAAGATGGAAATATGTTAACACAAAGGAGTAAATTACTGATATCTTCACAAAAATATTTCCTAAGGATGCTTATGAGTATCTAAGAGGTAAATTAGGGGTGATACCCCTATCAAAGGCTATGTAAGAAATAGAGGGAGTTCCCTACATCAAATGAGCTAATTTTCAAATATTACAAGTTGATACAGATGATCTTACTTTAGGATTTTTCTAAAGTATTCATAGAGTTGAAACTTCTAAAGAGTCACAAGTAAGGTAATAGAAGGAGAAACTGAAGATAGGGAGAAAGTAAAGTAAATTGATCATCATATGAGGGATAAAGTCCTAATTGTACTACTACTCACAAAGGGAGAAATTAGAAGACATCAAAGGGAGAAAGTTGTAAAAGTAGAGTATTACCGATCTCAAAGGGAGATCAAACAATTGCTGATGTTGACAATAGAGAACCATGTAAGAACAAGGGAGAAATCATGTTCTACCTAGAAAGAGGGAGTTATAAGAAAGAGTTTTGTAACCTAATCAGAAGATGGAAGTTGCTAATAGAGGGAGAAACTTCAATACAAGTTTTCTTTTTGGTATTGTCTTACTGTTTTAAGTGAGTTAGTTTGGTCGGACAAGATATTTATCATTTGATTGACTTGGTTGATCAATTTGGTTTGCCATCAATGCCAAAGAGGGAGATTGTTGAAATCTGATTGAAAAGATCATAGAAAGATTGTTATGTGTTTCAATCATTGTTTTGTCATTGATGTCAAACCTACTATTTGATGGTAAGACAATTGCTTATAGATTCAAGTACTATCACTTAGTTGATTGATGGAGAGGATTTGATCAACACAATGTAACAAAAGCACCCAAAGGAAAGGTTGAGTTATGATTATGTAATGAAGTACAAGGATCAGCTAAGACAGTGATAACATAATGCATTGATTATCTACTTAAGGTTATGAATGTTGGCTAGCCTAAGAAAGTTGGGAAGAACAAGTTAAACCAAGTTTATCTACCAAACTTGACTAAGTGGACAATAGGTGATGAGAAAAGTTAGTGCAAGCCAAGAAGAAAGTCAATTGGAGCTGAGTAAAAGAAAATTCTAGTGGTTTCCGAACAAGACAGTTAATGCCAAGTAAAGTTTAGTTGATTCTGAGCACCAATAAACTTTAGTTGATGCCGAGTGATTTTGTAGTGGATGTCAAGCAATATAGTATGTGCCAAGCATCAAAAGATGGATAATGTCAAGCTGCTACATTATTTCAAAGATTGTAGATTTTCCAAATATAAGTTGAAAAGTTTGTTTTCTTTGATTTTGTGAACCAAGTGGAAGATAAGGATGATGATCTGGTGGCATAGAATTCTAGGTAAACTATTTTGAGGTTAATTCAAAATGGATTCTAGAAGCTTCTAGAATAGATATGGAATATAGGGTAGATACATTGTATCCTACCTAACCCATCCTAACCCTAATTTGGATGATGGAGAATGATCGACAAAATATCTTAATTTCCTATTTATAGGAATTTCTAGTCATGAATCAAGGTTGTCATGTGAGAGAACCCAATGGAGACAAGAGGTCAAAGGGTTTTGCTTCATCAAGTGACCTAAGAGAAGAATCTACAATGAGATGTTAAGCAAGAAGTCTTAAGTAGATATATGCTTGAAGGGTGAATAAGCTATTCGAACTACATAGTGTAGAGGCCAAGAATAATGGAGGACTAAACAAAGATCTATAATTTGCAAGAGAAGTTGTATGTTGTATTAGATCAAAGCTCTACTATTACTCTTTAACAATTGTATCAGTCTAGGGTAAATCTTTTGGATTAAGGTTGACCTAATAGTCATTAGTAAATCCTTTAACAAGGTGGCATTCTGAGTGAATGGCCTAAAGTCCTTTAACAAGGCTTAATTCTAATTGGGTGATTGAAATCCTTTAATAGGGTCACATTTAACACCGTGTACTGTAACCTTTAATAGGGTTGGCCTTTCACAAGGTATCACTTCATAAGAGTGAAAAGGAGTAGCATGTTACTAGTAGTTTTCCCAAATTATGTTTCCATGTAAACCATTGTGTTATGTGTGTTGATGAATCTATTATGTTTCATGCTTTACATTTCCACAAATTGATTTGATAGTAATCTGTAAGTTTTGAATGATTGCATAGTCTTATGGATGTATGCATAAGTATAATTGTTTTATGGGTTCACTAAGCTATGAAAAGTTTTATTTGTACATCTAGACCTTGGATAACTGATTCACCCCCTAACTTAGTTATTCTTAAGTAATTCCAACACATGCATATATGATCTTTTTAGAACTTGAATCCTTAGAACTGATATATAGTATATAATTTGAATATGAATCCCACACATACCTTTCAATTGCCTAGTCAGGGGTGATGTGATCACCTGATACATTAGATGAAGTAACCTCATCTGTATTTGTTGCACTGCAATATTTTATTTTCTTCCATGTCTTGTTCATTTGAACTTTGACTTCTTCAACATTGACCTTTCCTTTGCCTTTTTTGAATTCACTGCTTGGTTCCTTTGACCTTGTTCAACAATGTCTTCTTATGTGACTAGTCTTAAAGAAACTAAAACATGTAGTGTGACTAAACCATCTATTTTAATCTCTTTAGAAATGTGTTCTAATACAATTTTTAGGAACATGTCCGTACTCTTGACAATAGTGACAACTATATCTAGTATTATAATCCCAATTATAAGAGATTTCATTATGCTTTACCTTTTTCTTCTTGTTTGATGACCATTTGGGCTTGGTTCTGCACACATATGCTCTATGTTCATACTTCTAATAGTTATAATAGTATCCTTGAAATCTTTGTGTGTTCATGGTCATGGTTCTATTTTCATGTGCCTGATGTCCTTGCTTGTTGCATTTATGGTAGTAACCCATGTATTTCTACTTAGTATTTTTATTTTCAATCTTGCTAATGCAAACATTAGCTATATTTCCTAGCTTTCCAAAATTATGAGAAGTAGGATTGGAGTTTTTACCTTTTTAAATCTCTTTTTTCACCACTTTTAGATGATTCTCCTTCGCCAGTGCTAGTGTACCCTAATCCATTAGCATCATCATTAGATCTAGGAGATCTCATCAACTTCTCAAAGTATTTGATGACTTCACTTGGCTTGTTGAAGCTTTTAGAAAAATCTTTTTCCCTTCTTAGATCATTACTCAATTGCTCATTATGCAATTTCAAGGTTGTGATCTCAATGTCCTTACCATTTAATTCATGATTGGCAATCATCACTTGATTCATTTGTCTCCAATTTCATGCTAGCAATTCTTTGTACTTCTAATGTCTTCTCTTCTATTCAATTGGTCAATATTCTTTTGTCATCTTCAATCATGACTTTTAATTCTACAACTTTATTTCTTAGTTCAATTATTTCATACAATAATATAGCTTGTGCTTCTTGTTCCATTTTAAGATTACTGACCTTTTTAGTTAGAGTTCCATTCTTTTCCATCAGATCTACAACTGTTGCATCAAATTGTCTAGAGTTTCCTTTTGCAAATAGTCCATTACTATCAATCTCATTGTAGTGTGTGTCATTCTCTTCAGTAGCTATCTCTATCCTTCTCTTTAATGAGAACTTTAGATCATCTCTTGCTTCATTCAACCGATGTAGGGAAAGTTGTATTTCAATCTTCTAATTCTCAATAGTCTTTCCCAATTGGTAGACTTCCATCTTCAAGATCTTTTATCAAAGCTATAAAGCTTTCCTTTCTACAGAACAAACCTCTGATACCAATTGTTGGAAATGCAATAGGAAAAGTAAACTCTTGAGAGTGGGGGATGAATCAACACTTCAAAACTTTAACCATAAAATCATTCACCTCACAACCATCTCATAATTTTCATGTAAACTAGAATACCAAACTAAACATATTCATCTATGGCATGAAATCAAATAAATAGTTACACATATCACACACGATATGATTAACCAAAATCCCTCCAATGAGAAGGTAAAATTGGAGTGGGGATGACACCCACAAATCTTCACTACTGCAGTTCTAAAGTGTATCGAATAAAGGTTACAATGTTTGATCATGAAACATGATCTACCCTATTAAAGGCTTACAAGATTATTAGATCTTACCTTGTTAAAGGATTTCAACACCCTATTAGAAGTGTGTTTGGTTAAAGGACTTCAAGTCAGAACTAAGTAAGCACCCTGTTAAAGGATTTACAATAGCCTGTTAAGACTACTTTGTTAAGAGATTTAACTAATTCACCTTTTAGAGTGCCTTAGTAGTAATCATGTGGTTAGCACTCTATTGCTAGATAATATATCATCTCTTTGCATGTAACCTTGATCCTCTTAGATAAGATTTATCTCTTCTATCCTCTAATTCCTTCTCTTTGTTCTCCTCTAATTGATTCTTCAATTCATAACTTATGGTTACAACTCCCTTAGTCACAATGAAATGCTTTATTTGTGCATGAAAACTTCTCTTTTAGCACATACAATGTATTAAGGTTTACTTTTCTTAAGAAGATCTAGGTGACTTGGGGTAAGTTATGAATCAATGAGTTTGTTTCACCGATTTTGCCTCTTAATTTATCCCTTTTTCTAGTTGGTTGCATGTATTACATAGATATCATCAATTTATATTCATTCTTATCATCTAGTATAACAAAAAAATCCTTAAGTCAGCTCAAAAATGGTTTACATAGTAGTTTGTACCATTATAAACAACTATTTCCAAAACTATATTACTCAACACTTGAACTCTATGATTCTTGACATCCACTATTTATTCAATGTTGTAACACGACCTCTAAATGAATCAGCATATGAATCACTTAGCATCAACTCTCTACTCAACACTTGAGTGACTCAGTACTAACTACTTACTTGGCACATACTGAGTATCTCACTCGGCATACACTATCTGACATCTTATGCATGGCATACATTACTTGTTCGACATGAACTATGTTCTATCTAGTAAATGACTTAAGTGTATTATCACTCATATGTCAAAACCAATACGAGATTAACAAAAAAGTGGTGGCATGTTACATGGTGGTTTGTCCCAAATTGATTTTCTACATTAAATAATGGTGTCAAACATTGTGTGGATTTTTGTTATGTGTTTATGATACTTACTATTTTAAGTTCAAATTTTAGTTTCACTATGATGTTATTCTATAAGTTAGAACACATGCATAATAGAAAGTTAAGATTGGAATGGTTGAGTTTGTTGAAATTGTTAAATTGTTGGTTTTTTGATACATCTAGACCCAAGGATAACTGATTGACTTTGCCTCTTAGTTATTCTAAATATTCTTAAAAATTTAGGAAAGCTTGAAAATAATTTGGAGATAATAAAATGCTACAACATGTGGTTATTCTAGGTTTTGACATCATGTCCATTAATATGATGATCTACCCAGTTGTGAATATATTCTAATTTCCTTAGAAGTAAATATGTATTAAAATACTTTCTTGAAATGATAGGATTGAAAGAATTCTTAAGGAATTATGTCTTTGAATATTTTAAAGACTACTATTAGCTTTGATTGCTTCAAGTTGTGTCTTATCTTATAGTGCCAAGAATGGTACTCACTACCTAATTTCTTGGGTTATATATCTTTATTGTAGGACTAGCCATAATTTTCAAATCATGGGTATATTAAACCCCTAAGAAATCAAGGCCATGCACAATGGATATTGACACTAGTCCTAGATGTATTGGTACAAAGTATTGAAAATTTTGTCTAGGACCTTGAGAAAATGCATAGGTATATAATTGATACATTTGATGGAGTTTACAAACACAAAGAATCCCTTCCTAAGAACAACTCATATATAGCTTCTGAAAAAATTATGGTTAGGTCAATCATATGACTAAGAGAATATAAGTCCTCTAATACACATGTCCCATGGTGAGTTATTGAGCACAATGACTTTAAAAATAAAAAGAGACACGCACTCTTAAGTTACTATAGTTTTATACTAAAGGTCTTTCTTTGTTCTTGTGTATAGATGGATTGCAATTTTAAACCTTGAGATTTCTTTGTGTGAAGCATGAAATAGTAGGTGATCCAATATTCTTATTTCTTGAACATGCACCCAGAAAGGTAGGAAAATACTATTAGGGATAAATCTAGTCGAATGGGAAAAAAATGACTACATATTATAATACCTATCATGAATTTGAATACTTTCCACACAAGATGAACTATTATAGGTCATGTAGCTATTAAGAAAGAAATCCATCAATATAAGAAGAGTAGAGGAAGTGGGAGAATATTTAACTTTTATATTTCAGATAAGGAAGGAACCAAGACATGCATCACTTGTTTCAATGAAGTGGTTGACCTCCATTTCAAAGCATACACATCGACTATACATACATGATATCTGGTGATAAACTTAAGCCTAACAAAAAACTTTATAATAGATTGAATAGTAGGTTGGAGATCACTTTTTTGTTTGATTCAAATGTTTCTCTTTGTGATGATCACCACTCAATTCCAAAACATCATTTCTCTTTTACACCTATTAATGAAATTGCAAGAAAGAGTGATAATTTTGTTGTTGATGTTATTCATCTAAGTGGAACCAGAGTCAACAATAAGGAGGAATGATTTGACAGAGGTGCTAAGACATACAATAAGTTTGAGTGACATTACAACTACAAAAATATATGTTACTTTATGAGGAATGTTTGTTGAAAAGGATGGTTTTGAACCCCATAAATTCTACTTGTCATATGGGACCTCTATCCTTGCTATAAAGCATGACCATGTAACAAAATTTAAGGGAAAGATAATAAGAACTACAACTAGTATAGTTCTTTGTTTGAACCTAGATATAAAATCTAAATCAACATCACTCAAAATATGGCTCCAAAAAATTATCGACTTCACCTAGTTATTAACTAGAAAAAATGGTTGCCCAACTTCACCCCTTCAAAGGATTTCAAAATTTTTTATTAGAAGAGAGGCCAGTAGCAGAGTTCAACCCCTGCAATGTATATTAAAGGCACTAAAAAAGTATATTAAAACTTAGTCAATTTTCTATCCATCTTTGTTGTTTCAACCAAGTGGAAAAGAATGGAAGAAGAGACTAATAAAGCTCTAGCACTAATGGAAAGTGGTATTGTTCAAAGGGCAATACCACAATTGAAAGTTATAACTTTAAGTATGTATTACAAATAAACTATAAGACCACACAAATATACTATGGACAATCACCTTTGATGAATCAAAACCACATCTTATGGGGATGTCTACAAAGAAAATATGTTCTCTCTAGTTTGAAAAGGGAGTTAAGAAAAGTGTTGAGGCTATAGTTCAAAAAGTGAAAAACAAGGAATTTATCTTCACATTAAGTTGAAGGAATGAGAAATACAATAATGAGGAGCACCAAAAAAATCATATCCTTAAAGTTAAAGAAATTTATTTCACTATTGAGAGAAATTTTCTACTTGCACAAATCAAAGAGATGTACACTCATGACAACCATTAGCCTTAGAATTGGTACACAAAGCTAACCTGGCTATATTGTAATACATGATTTATGTACATGTGGCACATTTTGTATAGTGTTTTTATGTATGGGTCCATGACATGGTGTTATATGTCCATGTCTAAAACATACCTTGAAGCTTCACTTGTCAAAATATTTTTAATGTAATTGAGGTCTCATCACTATACCCCTAAATAGGAATATAGTTCATATGTAGCTACTACATATGAAACCCTACAATGGTGTTGCATATGTAAGAGTTCCTATCACTTTGGTCATCTCTATTATCCCTAGGTTTACAATACATACACCTATATATAAAGAAATATTGTGAATGAAAATCCTTGATTCCTCATAGAAGTGTATAGTTATGTGAATTACCCCCAAAATGAATTGATCTTATATGGTATAGCCAAATTTTTTTTTAACTATGTATATTCTATTTTACATGGATGGATATTCTTTCCTTAACTATATTTCTATTGGAATACAAACACCACTGAGAGGGGGGGTGAATTAGTGGTTTAAAAAAACTTTTCAAAAATTGAAACAATCACAAGTTAGAAAATTTAACACATGAGAGAGACAAGTAATGCATAACAAAGTGACACAATATTTTAACTTGGAAAACCCCTTAGGGTAAAAAATCACTTTGAATCTAAAACTTTATTAACCTCTTAGGAAAATCTTTTAGAGCTACAACTTTGGGAAGCAACAACACCCTATTTTAGAAACACCAATTTCAAGTAACATCAATGCCTTACACTTGAAGAACCAACTTCATGAATACAAAAAGCGCCAACTTCCAAAATGAATAAATGAGATATAAAATTAGAGGATCATCTTTGTTAAAACACAAATCAAGTATCACTAGTTTCAACTTCTTGTTGAAAACATAATGCAAGATATACTTTTATTCTCCTCAAAACATCTAGTATCCAAATATGATTTCTTTTTCAATTAGAAGAGTTGATCAAATACTGATATGAATAAATGAAGAAGAAATATATAAACTTTCTTCTACCTCTAATAAATTTTTTCAATGAAAATCAAATCACAAATATGAAAATAGAAATGTAAAGTATTACCCTCTTTTTTTTGTTAAAAATATGCATGCAAATTTTTTGGTCTACAAGGAATTCCAGACAAATCCTGTAGCTTCTATCAAAACTACCTACTAAAGATAGAGGGAGTCCACACTAATAGAGGGAGTTCTCATGAATGAGAATTAGAATGAAATTAAGGATATTTTCCTTACTTTTATTTTCTCTCTAAATTCATTGTATTATGACATGTTGTGTTTCCATTAATGCCAAAGAGAGAGATTGTTGAAAATAATTGATCAGTTGTATATTGTCTTTAATGTTACACAAAATGTCATACATTCACTAGTCAGTGTCTACCAAGCTCACTAAGGTGATGAAGATAGACTTTTGTGGCTATTGAGAATTCCTGTGTATGCCAAGTTTAGAAGATAGTGTCTACCAAGTTCAATTGGGAGACAAAGGAAAGTTGGAAGGTAATGAGTTTTAATCAAGCTCACTCGACTACCAAAGAGAATTTACAAATGGTAGTGTCTACTAAATTCACTTGGGAAACAAAGAAAGTTGGAATGAAAACTAGTTTTAACTGAGCTCACTTGGTTAACAAAGGAAAATGTGTCTTGGTTCGTGTCTACTGAGGAAGGTTAGCTAACAAAGGATTTTCTTGTTTTGGCTTATTGAGTAAAATAAATATATTTGATGGTTTTGGATAACTAAGGAGATGAATACTAATTATTCTAAGTTGTATTCAAGATGACTTGAAAATGTATAAGATATAAATGTAAGGTCAAGTTGTGGTATCGAATATAAAGAAGTGTGGGAAGAAAAGGATGCTTAGAGGAAGCAAATTTGAAGGATAAAGAGAATATCCTTGCGGTGTTACAAAAATACATTCAATCATAAAGGATCAAGTATTGAAGCTAGAATTCAGATTTTTAATTAGCAATTCAATTGCATCAGAAATCAAGTCATCTCAATGTTACTCTTTAACCATTGTAGTAGTGATCTAAACCTCTTAATAGATTTGGCTTAACAACTATTTGTAGATCCTCTAACAAGGTGGCATTTCTACTTGAAGTGTCTTGAAGACCTCTAACAAGGCCACTCCTAATAGTGATTAAATCCTTAAATAGAGTCACACCTAATAGTGTATTTTGTAACCTTTAACACAATTGGCTCCTAATAGGGCTCACTTTAGAAGAGTTAAAATTAGTAACTAGTTGCCATTGGTGGTTTTTTCCAAATCCGGTTTCCATGTTAAATCTTGGTGTCACTTGTGTTCATGCTATTTACTTTCATGTGTATGCAACTAATTTAAATTAGAGTTAATCACAATTGACATCTTAAATATTATTTTTTGCCAAGTAATAGTTGATATTCAGTTATTTCCAAGTGACAACATTTGCTAATAGCTCTCTCATCCTGATGATGGATCATTGAGTATGATCTGAAATGTTGATGATGTGAAACTTACACACAATTGCACCCAGAAGCATAAATATGAGTGCTTGTGTGTTTGCTGAGTTACAATAGAATAGAATTATCTGAGTTTATGTTTTTATTTGTATTGACATCTAAGGGATATTTAAATTTTTTTGTAGTAAATGATTCACCCCTCCCCTTTCAATTAATCCTCTTATATTTCCAACAATTGGTATCAGAGCTCTTGGTGCTTGCAGAGAAGGTTTCAAGGACCTAAGCTAAAGATCATGATGTCTTATAGAAGAGGGATTCCCAAGTTCAACAAAGATAATTTTGTAACATGGAAAGAAATTATGAAGTTTCATTTGGCAACCATTAGTGATTTAGGTTCAAAATATCTTAATAATCAATACAAGGCTCCTACTAAAACATTGACAGTTCAAGAGATTGCTAAAAAGAAAAATCATAATATCATGATGATTGACATTGCTTCTTCTCTTAACTATGCTAAATTTGATGAGGTTAAAGGTTGCACTACTACTCATGAAATGTAGACCAAATTGAAGGATATATATGGAGGTGATGACAATGTAAGGAGAGCCAAAGTAGAAATTTTTAGAGGCCAATTTGATCAGATGAAGATGAGAGAGGATTAGAATATTGCAAAATATGTTGAGTGAATCAAAGCAAGTATAAGTGCAATCAAAGCCTCTGGAGGAGACATTCATGTTAAAATTGTTGTAAGAAAGGTACTTAGAACCCTTCTTCCTATTTATGCAATTAAAGCATCCTCTATTCAAGAGATGAGATGTGATCCAAATAATAAGATAAATTTGGATGTTCTAGTGGGAAGATTGACAGCTTTTGAGTTGGATAACTATGATAACTATGTTCCCAGTTCCAAAAGTATCGAGTCTACATTTGAAGCCAAGCATTCACTCAAGAAGAAAGGTGGAAAGTCAAAAGCTAAAAAATCTAAAAGTGAAGAAGAGGAATAAATTTCTGACAATGATCTTGAAGTTATTGAAGCCCTACTTGCAAGAAAATATCCCAAAGGCAGAGGAAAGTACAAAGGTAAGATTCTTATAAAAAAAAATCATGTGAAGATGTTGGTCACACTAGGTGTCCAAATAGATAAAGAAAAGATAAAATAAAAGAAGTAAGTTCAAAAGAAAGAAGGAATTCAAGAGCTACAAGGACTACAAGAAAAAAGATAAGAAATATTGTTTTATGGTTAAAGATTCTAATAGAAATGATAATGATGAAATGGTCTATATAGCAATAAAAGATGAATTAGATGATTAGTAAGATAAGATGGCACTTATTTATCATGTTAGTAAGAATGATACATGGATTATTGATAATGGTTGTTATCACCATATGACTGGTGAAAAGACAAAGTTTGAACATATGGAACACTATGATGGTGGAAGTGTTAGATTTAGAAATAACGAACCTTATTGCATAAAAGGAAAAGGTTATATTTCATTGGCCAATAAAATCAGATGTGATAATGCCTACTAGGTGGAAGGACTAAAGAATAATCTATTGAGTGTGGCATAGTTGAATAACATTAGATTCAAGGTTGAATTCATGAATGGGAAGGCCAAGCTAATAGATGGAAAATGAAATCTAGTTGGGTTTGGTAATCAGACAAAAGGTAACTTATTCTACCAAGATCTTGGTGAAAGGTCATGTTTCATTGGTCAGGTGGAAGAAAGTTGGATATGGAACAAAAGGGTATGTCATTTGAATTTTGATAATATGGTCAAAGTAACCAAAAATGAGAGAGTAAGAGGTATTCCTAGTTTGAGGAAACTTGATATGGGTCTATGCAAAAATTGTCAAATTGGAAAGATGGGAAAGACTAGTTTCAAAAGAAAGAACTATCATTCAGAAGATGTCTTGGAGCTAGTTCATAAAGATATTTATAGATCTATTGGAATAGAGAGCTATAGTGGAGATAAGTATTTCATTTTATTTTTTGATGACCATTCTAGAATGATGACTATAATGTATTTAAAAGAAAAATCTGAAGCTTTCAAAAGTTTAAATGGTACCTAGCTAGAGTTGAAAAAGAAACATAAAAGAAATTAAAATGTCTAAGGTCAGGTAGAGGAGGTGAATTCATCTCTAATGAATTCAATGAGTTTTTCATTGAGAAAGGAATCAAAAGACAAGTATCAATACCTCATACACCCTAGTAGAATGGTATATCAGAAAGAAGGAATAGATCTATCATGAATTCTTCAATAACCTTGATGATATAAAAGAATCTTGCAATCAAATAGTGGAAAGAAGAAACCAATATTGTAATCCATACCTTGAACATTGTACAACTAAAGAAAGATTCAAATCAAACTCCTTATGAGCTATGTTATGGCTATAAACCTAATGTGAGTTTCTTGTAAGTATTTGGTAGAAAATGTTATATCTTCCAGGAGTCTAAGAAAGGCAAATTTGATGTCAAAGGTGATGAAGGGATATTCCTAGGATAATCCTATAGAAAAAAAGCATATAAATGTTTGAATTTATCAACTCATAAGATCATAGAAAGTGCACATGTAACAATCGATGAGTTTGCATAAAAGAGTGAAGAAGAAAGTATCAAAGAACCTGAGGATTATAGAAGGTTTGTGTATTATGAACCTGATACATTTCCTAATCTAATTGGAAGTTAGGAAGCTTCATCTCCCAAATCCCCAAAATCTCTAGAAGTACCCAAGTTCCAACTAGTGCAACCTGAGTCATAGTCCAAAGAACCCAAGTCACAATCAAAAGCTACCAAGTTGAAACTAGTGTAACATGAGTCATTAGAAGGACCTGAGTCATAGATAGTAGGACCCAAGCTTGAAGATCATGTTGAGCTATGTGAAAAAAGTTCTAAATCCAAAGTACATGTATTAGTAGGATATGTTAGAAGGTACCATGCACTTGAGTAGAGCATTGGAGACAAGTCTGATGTTACAATGATAGGAAACAAATTGAAAGGTACATGTTTGCTTATTGAATTCAAACCTAGAAATGTTAAAGATTCTTTGGATTGAAGAAATGAATGAAGAGATAGAGTAGATAGATGAATAAGACATGGACACTTGTTCATATACCCAAGGATAAGAATGTGATTAGCACAAAGTGAGTTTTCAGAACTAAGATGAATGAAGATGGAGAAGTTTCAAGAAATAAAGAAAAGTTAGTTTGTAAAGGTTATTCTCAAGAGGAACGTATTGACTATGGTGAAACTTTTCCTCCTGTTGCAAGATTAGAAGGTGTTACAACTTTACAAGAATATGCAACATATAAAGGCTTTAAATTTTATCAAATGGATGCGAAACTTGCATTCTTGAATGGAATCCTTGAAGAGGAAATTTACATAGAACAACCATAATGTTTTATAGATCTTAGCAAAATGGATATAGTTTGTAAATTACACAAAGCATTGTATGAAAGAATTCAAAATGAATTGATAAAAAATAGATTTCAAAGAACAAATGATAATAGTAGCCTGTATATCAAAGATGCACTAGACAAGAAGATTGTGCTGGCTGAAATTTTTGTGGATGATGCATTATTTACTAGAAATGATAACTCATGCAAAGATTTTTTAGAAGAGATGAGTAAAGAATTTGAGATTTCCATATTTGGTGAAATAAAATTCTTTGTTGGGTTTCAAATTCAACATAAGAAAGATAGTATTTACTATTGGATACAATTGTTCAATTGTGTGTTGTCTTTGATGTTACACAAATGTCATATTAGGTATCAGTCAAAGTCTATAGAGCTCAGTTGGTCAACAAAGAAAAAGATAGAGTCTACCAAACGTTTCTAGCAATTACATTGTGGAGATAGTTCTGACCAAGCTCACTCAGGTGCCAAAGGATTTTATGGAAGAAGACAGTTTCTACTGAGCTCACAAGGTCAGCAAAGGAAAATCGGTTCTTATTGAGTTCACTTGGTCTCTAAAGGATTTTGTAGAATTGGTAGTGTTTACCAAGCTTCACTTGGCTAAAACTGGAAATCATTTTTGGAGCAATGTTTACCGAGCAGGGTCGGCCAATGAAGGATTTCATTAATTTGGGAAATAAAGTTTATTTGTTTCATGTAATATTTTTAGCCAACTGATGTATAGTTTATTGGTAAATGTAACTCATAAATGAGCCAACTTGACAATTTGTAATGTATAAATAAAAGGTCAAGTTGTGGTTTCTAATTGCAATGAGGGAGTATGCAAGTGAGTTAATTGTGTGAAGAGGAAGGTGTGAGAAAATTTTGAAGAAGGATTAGATATTCTTGAGGAATAGAAAAGTTGTATTCAATTAGTGAGGATCTAGTGAAGCAGAACAAAGATCTATATCAACAAGGTTTAGTTGCATCTCATTCAGGTCACTTATTGTTACTTTCTCACCATTCTAGCAGTAATTCCTAAATCTCTTAATAGAGTTGGTCAAATAGCCATTTTGTAAATCCTCTGACAATGTGGATAGTTCTACTAAATTTTTCTAAAGTCCTCTAGCAAGGCCACTCCTAGTAGGGTGATTAAATCCTCTAGCCAGGTCACATCTAACAGCGTGTTTTGTAACCTTTAATAGGGTTGGCTCCTAACAAGGCTCACTTTAGAAGAGTAAAAATTGGTAGCTAGTTACTTGGTGGTTTTTCCCATATTGGGTTTCCACATTAGATCTGACATCTCTTGTGTTCTTGTTGTTTCCTTTTGCATGCATGTTAATAATTGTGAATGCTTAAGGATCAGTAACAAGTTAATCTACCGAGTTACAACATTTTTCTATGTAGCTACCAAGTGATAGCATTAACTATTTATTTAAGACATTTAAGGGATTTGTGGATTTATTTTTGTGGTAACTGATTCACCACCCCTCGTAGTTGCTACATCTATAATTTCAACAATTTACATTACTCAGTCTAAATATATAAAGGAGATACTAAAGAAATTTTAAATGGAGGATTTGAAGCTAGTTGGAACACCTATGTCTATTGAACATAAGCTTTCAAAAAATGATGATTCCAAGGAGGTAGATTAGACCACATACAAATCAATTATTGGTAAATTATAGTATGGTGTGCATACTAGGGCTGACATTACTCTTGCAGTTGGTATGGTGGCAAGAATTTTAGCTTATCCTAAAGAAAATCATATGATGACAATCAAGAGAGTTATGAGCTATATGAAGGGTATTGAAGGCTATGGATTATGGTACAAGAAAGGAGGAAACTTAGAGTTTAAAGCTTTCATAGATGTTGATTGGATAGGAAGCATTAATCATAGAAAGAGAACTAGTGGTGGGGCATTCTTTCTTCATAAAACACTAGTGTATTGGACAAGCAAAATATAGAATTGCATCTATCAATCAATAGCAGATGCAGAATATGTTGTAGTAGTAGTCAATTGTTCCAATATTTTTTTGTTCAAGAAATTTTTGGTAGATGTGAAGATATAGATCAAGGATCTAGTTGTTATCTTCTATGATAACACTAATGCAATCAACATATCAAAGAATCTAGGGATGCATACCAAGACCAAACACATTGCAATAAAATATCATTTCTTGAGAGAATTAGTGCAAGAAAAGGAAGTAAGGTTGGAATATGTGAATACTAAAGAATAAATTGCACACATATTCACCAAGACCTTACCCAAGGATTCATTTTTGTATCTAGGAGGTAAGGTAGGGGTCATTCCCCTATCTAAAGCTTATGAAATAAAGTTTAGTGATGCATCAACCAGAACCTATTGAAGATTAGTCAAGTTAATGCAAAAATAAAAGGGTAGATTGCATAAAATAAAGTACTTGAGTTACATTGAAAAAAACATTGTTCATGACCTTTGGCATGGGATGTCAAAGAGGGAGAGTTTCAATGTCATAGTTCTATTAACAGGGAGAAAGTCTTTGAAGTGGAGAAGAACTTGGTCTGATATCAAATAGGATGAGTTTGCTATCAGAAGAAGAATTTGAAGACTGAAGATAGAGGGAGTCTACATTGAGAGAGGGAGTCCTTATGAATTAGAATTAGAATGAAAGTAAGGATATTTTTGTTACTTTATTTTTCTTTGGAAATTCATTGTATAATGACATGTTGTGTTTCCATCAATGCCAAAGAGGGAGATTGTTGAAAATAATTAATCAATTGTATATTGTCTTTGATGTTACACAAAATTTTATACATTCACTAATCACTATCCATCAAGCTCCTTCAAGTGAAGAAGAAAATTTTCTATGGCTACCAAGCATTCCTATGTATGCCAAGTTCAAAGATAGTGTCTACCGAGTTCACTTGGGAGACAAAGGAAAGTTGGAAGGTAACGAGTGTTAATCAAGCTCACTCTGTTACCAAAGACAATTCCTAGATGGTAGTGTCTACCTAATTTACTTGGGAAAAAAATATAGTTGACATGAAAACTAGTGTTAACTACGCTCACTTGGTTAACGAAGGAAAATCTATTTTGGTTAGTGTCTACCAAACAGGTTTGGCTAACAAAAGATTTTCTTGTTTTGGCATATTGAGTTAAATAAATATGTTTGATTGTTTTGGTCAACAAAGAATATGAATATTCATTATTCTATGTTGTATTAAAGATGACTTGAAAATTTGTAAGATATAAATGTAAGGTCAAGTTGTGGGATTGAATATAAAGAAGTGTGTGAAGAAAAGGATGCTTAGAGGAAGCAAATTTGAAGGATAAAGAGAATATCCTTTTGTAGATGCAAAGATACATTCAATAATAAAGGATAAAAGTATTGAATCCAAAACTAAGATCTATAATCAGAAATTCAATTGCATTAGACATTAGGTCATCTCATTGTTACTCTCTAACCATTGTAGTAGTGATGTAAATCTCTTAACACAGTTGGCTTAACAACTATTTGTAGATCCTCTAACACGGTGACATTTCTACTTGAAGTGTCTTGAAGACCTCTAACAAGGCCACTCCTAACAAGGTGATGAAATCCTTTAATAGGGTCACACCTAATAGTGTGTTTTGTAACCTTTAATAGGGTTTTCTCCTAATAGGGCTCACTTCAAAAGAGTGAAAATTAGTAACTAGTTACAATTGGTGGTTTTTCCCATATTAGGCTTCCACGTGAAATCTTGGTGTCACTTTTGTTCATGCTATTTACTTCCATGTGTATGTTGTGAAGTTTAATTAAATTTAATCATAGTTAACATCTCAAAGATTAGTTGTTTCCAAGTAACAATTGATATTCAGTTATTGCCAAGTTATAATATTTGCTACTGTTAACTGAGTGCCTGTGTGTTTGCCAAGTTACAATAACTAATTCACCCATCCCCTCTCAGTTACTTCTCTTATATTTCCAACATATAGTTGGGGATTAACTGATTAAAAAGTATGTTGACTTTCTAATAGACCAAAACTATTTTTTTAACAAGCATTTTCTTAACCAATGTGAACATTGAGTGTTAATTATGTAATACTTAATTTTTTGTCTTGAATATGTTTTGAACAATATTGAAGGGCATGATGTTAACCATAACATATGCTTATTATAATTGCATTATTGACATCAATGACAACAATCAAATACCAAATACCAAAGGTTCAACATACTCCCCCTTTGGCATTGATGTCAATACCAACTTTCATCTATATATCCATGTGTACCTTTATATCTTGAGTCTATACCTCTATATCCATGTGTACCTATATATACTGTATCTGTACCTATATATCCATGTGTACATGTACCTATATATCCATCATGTAGATGTCTTTATCTTCATTTTTCTCCCCCTTTGACATCAAAGACAAAAGGGATATACCAAGGTTTTAGGGTATCAAAAAGATAATAAAAATATGCTCCCCCTGAAACCTATCACTCATTTATCAAATTATGCAAGAGATGAGAGGGACAAAACCCCTAATCTTGTTCTTAACTCTTCAAATATGGCTCTTGAGTGAGGTTTTATAAATTTGTTAGCCAACTAATCTAAAGAAGGGACAAATTCTAATTCAAAATTACCATTCAAGACATGTTTCCTGATGAAATGATAATGAACATCAATTTTCTTGGTGCATGAATGCATAACTAGATTCTTAGAAATATTAATTGTTTATTATCACAATAGATAGGAACTAATTTAGCCAATGTTACTTTCATATCTAATAAAGTTTGAACAATCCCAAGAACCTGTTGATAATAAGAACATGCAGCTATATATTTAGCCTCTATAGTAGAAAGTGTAGTAGATTCTTGATTCATACTATGCCAACACACTAGCCTGTTACCCAAGAAAAATGTTGCTCCTGAATTACTTCTTCTTTCATCTAGACAACCTGCCCTATCTAAGTTAATATAAGCAAGAAATTTGAAGCCATCATGTTTAGGATACCAAATCTCATAATCCAAAGTACCTTGATATATCTACAAATTCCTTTAACTGCCATAACATGAGATTCTTTAGGTGAAGATTGAAATCTTGCAACCAAACATACAAAATGCATGATATCAAACCTTGAAGCTATGAGATATAGTAAACTACCAATCATGGATCTATAAGTAATTTGATAAACATCAAGAGAATCACCATTTTTAGTAATTTTACATCCTATTATCATTGGTGTTCCCATAGGCTTACAATCTTCCATATGAAGTTTCTTTAACATTTCTTTTGCATACTTAGTTTGGGATTAGAATATACCATTTTTCAACTAAGAAATTTGTAACACAAGAAAATATGATAGTTCCCCAAGAATCGACATTTCAAATTCAAATTGCATAAGCTTTGAAAAACCTTGACTTAAAGCATCATCATTGGATTGAAATCTATATCATCAACATAAACAAGAAAAATGAGAATACCATCACATGTACCATAGATGTACAAGTTACAATCAACACTACCTCTTCTAAAGCTATTTTTGATAAGATATTGATCCAATCTAGAATAACAAGCCCTTGGAACTTGTTTCAAACCATAAAGAGCATTTTTAAGCTTGTAAACGTGATTAGGATAGTCTTTATTTTCAAATCCTTCAAGTTGATCCATATAAACCTCTTCATCAAGATAACCACTAAGAAATGTTTTTTAAACATACATTTGGTACATTTTAAAGATCTTGAAAGCTAAATATGCAAGAAATATTCTAATTGCTTCAATTCTAGCAACTAGTGCAAAAGTTTCATTAAAGTCTACACCTTCTATTTGTGCATAACCCTTAAAAACCAATCTAGCCTTGTTCCTTGATATCTTTCCATTTTTATCAAGTTTATTTCAAAAACCCATTTAGCACCTATTACATTTTTATCTTGAAGTCTAGGCACTAATTCCCAAGTTTTATTCTTCTCAATTTGGCTTAGTTCCTCTTTCATAGCATTAACCCAAAACTCATCCATACTAGTTTCTTTATATGATTTAGGATCAATTTGAGGTAGCAAAAAAAGATTAGCACATTCACTAGATGTATTTCTTGTTCTTGTTTGAATACCTACATCTTTATCCCCTATAATTTACTCTTGAGGATGATACTTCTTCAATCTTATTCTTGTAGCCTTTGTACCTATAGGTTTTTTTGTTTCTATTTGATCTTTTATCTATTCTTCACCTTCATCAACTCTATTATTTGCTTCTTTCAAGTCTTTATCATTCTCTTGTAGGAAAGTATTATCCATTCATATTTTCCTTCTATCTTGCACAACTTCATGCACATTCACATGTACACTTTCAACAAGTTTATTAAACCTTTTATTAAGACATTTGTAAGCTTTACTTTGAGAAAAATATCCTAAAAAGATTTCTTCATTACATCTTGAATCAAAGCTTCATATTTTGACTTCCAAAAATTCTAAAATGTTCAACAAAAGCAAGATGTCCATACCATAACTCATAAGGCGCATACTTAGCTTTTACCCTTAGTTGTGCCCTATTTAAAATGTATACTCCTATGTGAACTACTTCTTTCCAATACCAGTTTGGTACTTTAGATTCATCTAACATAGTCCTTACCATTTCTTTCACTATTCGGTTCTTTCTCTCAACAGCTCCATTTTGTTGAGGTGTCTAGGGTACTGCATATTATCTTTTGATGCTATTTTTTCACAATAATCAACAAATTCATCAGAAGTAAACTCACTACCTTTATCTAATTGTAAGCACTTAATCTTCATGTTTGGCTCATTGTCAAACATTTTCCTAAAAATCTTAAACTTGTTAAATGCCTCTGATTTATTGTTTAAAAAGGTTACCCATGTCATTCTTGTATAATCATCTATAAAAAGCATGAAATACTTTTCACTATTTAATGGCATTGTCCTTGTAGGACCACATAAATCAATACATACTAATTGCAATGGTTTAGAAGAAAAAAATTCTTTTGAAGGAAAAGATGTCTTTGTTTGTTTACCATGTTGACACCAGTCACAAATAACATTCTTTGGCTTACTTATACATGACATACCTCTTACTTTTTGATGCTTACTAACTTTTACCAAGTTGTCAAAATTTAAGTGCCCAAGCCTTTTGTGCCATCTAACCAACTTTCAATCACCTGTCCCATAAGACAAACATCTTCATGATTGTGAGTATTTGTGATATCTTTTAAATTGTATACATTCCCTTTAGATCTTTTACCTAATATAACCAAATGTTGATATTTTAATTTTATTTGACAACCATAATCATAAAAAACAACTTCATATCCATGCTCACAAATTTTTCTAACACTTAGAATATTATACTTTAATCCATCAACATAACACACATCATGAATGGACATTTTTTCACTAAGCATCAAAGAACCCAAACCTTTAATTTACCTTGAAGAATCATCACAAAAACTAACATTGCCACCTTTGTAGTTAATCAATATGTCAAATTTCATTTTATTTTCTATCATGTGTCTAGAACAACCACTATCAATTATCCACAAGTCCTTTTCTTCAAAATGTAGAGCCATTTGAAGAAACATAGACTTATTAATCATAGGCCTACATATCTTAGTCACCTTAGTATTAAATTCTTTATCAACTTGTAGACTAGCCTAAGATTGATCATTCTGAAATTACTTAGTTTTGCAATTACTCATACCATGACCAAATAGATTGTATTTGTAACATCTTAGAACATTTATTTTAGGAAAGGAATAACCAAAATGAAACTTTGAATACCTCCTTGACATGTATCTGTAATTACTTATTCTATGTCCATATTGATGACATAGGAAGCAATACCCATCAAAGAAAGAAGTGAACACATTTGAGTATCTTTTACCCATGAATGAAGTGATTGATATAACCTGATTTTTATCATTAGAAATCAGTTTGAAATCTACATTTTTACCTACAAAGTGGTAGTATTCTAATTCGTATCCTTACTTTCAAATTTAAATATCTTGAATAAAGATTTATCTTTCTTATTACTAGAAGATTGTCAAAGTTCAAAACCAATTCCTATTAGATCATCAATTCTTCTATGTTTCGTTAACATATCATCCAAAGTAGTGTTCTCATATTTTTATAACTTCCTTCCATATGATATTACTTCATTCATTAACCTTTTACATTCCTTATCTTTAGAACTTAACTCTTCCTTAGTGACAAAGATGATTCTCTTTTGTTCCTCAACTTGTAATTTCAATTCTATAACTTTTTGATTTAATTCCTTAGTTTATTTTTCGAAGTCCTCATTGTCCTTTAAGAATTGATTTTCTTGAACACTTAAATTCCTTGATCTTTGTAAGTGTGTAAATAAATTCATACTCTAAATCAACCTCAACAAGTTCAACATCATCATCACTATCTAATTCTTGACAAGTAGTTTCTATAGCCATGAATAGAACTTTATTTTCATCACATTCAAAACTACTAGATTCACTATCTAATATACCAAAAATCAAACTCTTCTTCTTCTTAAATAAATTCTTTTTGGTATATAATTTATTTTACTTGATTTCTCTTTCTCATCATCTACTTCATCATAACTATTATAAGGAGATTTAGATGTAAAGTGTCCTATTTTACCACAATTAAAGCACTTGAAAAGAAGTTTACCTTTGTATTTACCTATTCCTTTCTTTAATTTCCTTATTAAATGCACTTCAAGAACATCAACATGTTCTAATTCTGAGGAGACTTTCTTTACATTCTTTTCCACCTTGAATGCCACTTCGTTGCTTGTGGATTCCTACTTGCCAAACTTTCTCATTTCATAATTTACAAGTGCTCCATGAATATAATATCTTCCATTGTATACCTGTTAATATCTCTAGTTTCTTCTATAGAACATATCTTAGAATAAAATTTATCAAGAAAAGATCTCAAAATTTTTTTACAACATATATATCATCAAATGTTTCACCAAGTGCTCTTATGCCATTTACAATTTCATCTATCTTAAGGAGATAGTATTCTACCTTCTCATCAATACCCATCTTAAGGTCTTCAAATATTTATTTAAAATTTTGTATCTTGGATTATTTAACTCTATCATTACCATGATATGTATTTTTTAATTTGTCCCATACTTCTTTAGAAGAACTGCAATGCATTACCTTAACAAAAACATTTTTAGATAAATTGTTAAGTATAGAAAATTCAGCATTCATATCAATTTCATACTTCCTCTTTTCATTAGGATCTATAGGTAAAGTATTAGGAACTTTATAACCATTAACAAATGAAGCCTAAACATCAGCATTAATTGATAAAAAATATGTTTGCATCATTACTTCCCAAAAAGAATAATTTGATCCATCAAAACTAGGAACCTTTGAAGAACTATGTTGAGCCATAAAAGATAAGTATTCCACTCAACCTAAATCTGCCCAAAGTTGTTAAGCTTGATATAGGGAACCTTTCTTTGATAGCACTTCTTTGAATAAAAACACCATTGACATGGGGGGTGAATTAGTGGGTTAAAAAGACTTTTCAAAACTTGAAACAATCATGAGTTATAAAATTTAACAAATGAGAAAGATAAGTAATGCATAAAAAAGTGACACAATATTTTAACATGGAAAACCCCTTAGGTTAAAAACCAAATTTTGTTTTGAAACTTTATTGGCCTCTTAGGAAAATCTTTTAGAGCTACAACTGTGGGAAGCACCAACACCCTATTTTAGAAACACCAATTTCAAGGAACATCAATCCCTTACACCTAAAGCACCAACTTCATGAATAAACAAATGAGATATAAAATTAGAGGATCATCTTTTTTAAAACACAAATAAAAAATCACTAGTTTCATCTTCTTGTTGAAAACATAATGCAACATATACTTCTATTCTCCTAAAAACATTCAGTATCCAAATATATTTTCTTTTTCCATTAAAAGATCTGATCAAATACTGATATGAATGAATGAAGAAGAAATATATAAAAATTATTCTACCTTTGATAAAATTCTCCAATGAAAATAAACTCACAAATATGAAAATAGAAACATAAAGCATTACATTCTTTGTTATTAAAAAATTGCATGCAAATTGTTCGGTCTACAAGGAATTCCACACAAATCTTGCAACTTCTATCAAAACCACCTATTTGATGTGTTAGATGAATGTATTCTCAACTTATAAACCAAGAAAGTTGAAATTTTGGAGGGGCACATACCCCAAACTTCCATCAAACCAAAACTTCTAAAACTATCATAACAATTTGGTAACTACTTTTGATAAACAATTTTTGTCTCTTTTCGTACATGTGTTATGCAAAAACTAAAAAAGACCCATTTTACCTAACTCAAAGGCCTTTTCAAAAAGTTTGATAGTTGGTGTCTCACTGATTAAAAATCATGTTGACATTCTAATAGACCAAAACTATTTTTTTTTAAACTGCTTTCTTAACCAATGTGAACATGAAGTGTTAATTGTGTAACACTTAAGTTTTTGTCTTGAATATGTTTTGAGAAATATTGAAGGACATCAAATAAGATATTTATGTTATGTTGACCATATCATATGCTTATTAAAATTGCATTATTGACATCAATGACAACAATCAAAGACTAAATACCAAGGGTTCAACACTTTCATGTTTATCTTGCAAGAATTTCATGTCTATTGCATTTTTAGATTATATGTGGGATGGAGTTGTCAAATATAATTCTTAAGGATTTTAGAATTTTGTAAGGTTAATAAAGAATTTAGATTTGATTAATACTTGTCTTATATGTTAAAAAATTTGCATATTTTAAATTTATGTTTTCTTAATAATGAAAAATATGGATAATGCTAGTCAATAACATCACATTGATCTTTGATTAATTGAAAGACAAAAGAGATATCAAGAATATGACACCCAACATAAAGAAAAAATTGCTGATAAAAAATGTGCTAGGAAGTTTGAAATTGACCCACCTTCCCCCTCCCCTAGAGAAATAGAAGTGTTGAGACAATGAAATTGTATAGCAAGCCAAAATAAGTGTGTCCATCATACATAACAAAATCTTCCTCATAGTCTTGTCACCCACTAGAGATTCAAGTCAAACCTCAAAATACCACTACTTAATGAAAGAATTTCCAAGAAATAGCCTTAAAAGCTAATACTAATTTTTTTCAAGCTTTTAAAATATTTAGGGAAAGAATAGATGCTCTTTCCAACATTTGGACCTGTAATGTCTTCAAGGAGTCTTACCCTAGAATGTATTTTCACTCATCAAGCACTCAAACAACTTGTAGAAGATTCTTTGGAAAGATAGGGATTCATCATTTCTCTTTAGAGAATAACATGGACTGAAGACAACAAACTTTTTTACTAAAGAGATTGAGACAAATAAAAGAAATGTTTATAGCCAGAGTGAATGTAGTATTGCAAGTAACCCATGCCTTTGGGGGCTAGTACAAATATAGTTCTCACACAATAAGCTTTGTACAAGCCATAAGAGAAATTAGAAATGTTCTCCCACATAGAATAGACGAAATAGATGTACCTATTTTTTGAAGGCAACAAAGAGAAGGAAATTATTAATATTGTTAAGTTAGTAGTGATTATGTCAGAGTCATGCTGGAATACAAAGTGAGGTATGAACCATATTATAATGATGTGGTAATAAGTGTAGAACATTTTTAGGAATCTTAAAATAAAGAACGAACATATCAAGATAATAAAGAGAATTGAATAAAATTATTTTTAAAAAACTAGAGGAGAGAGAAATTGACAAAAATTAGAGAAAATTTAATTTTTTTTAAATGGAAAAATGAAGAGAAAAAGGAATTTCTATTTTCAAGGTGCATAGGTGGCATAAATAGAAAAAATAAATAAGAATAGTTGTCATTCTATTTATCAAGGTGTGTAGGTGTAATTATAGAAGTTGGTGGTGCTTAGCTATATTTGGGTGGAAATTAAATATTTTTTGTAAGTTAGTTTCATTTACCTTTAATCCCAAATTGGTTGTGTTTGTAACATCTTGTGTGGTAAGTGCCTATTTAAGCAAGGCATATGAGCATTTGTAATAAAAAGCTTCAAGGTGTGATCTCTTCTTAGTAGAAGCTTGGAGAGAAGGAGGAACAAAATTTTCTAGAGTGTGTGGATAGAGCACTAAATGTGAGGAAATTTGCTCTTGGATCTTGGATAAAGTTTGAGAAAGGCTAGTAGTTGAGACTTGAGAAATGAGGAGATTTTTTGGTGGGCATATGAGCACAAGTTTAGATCTTCCTTGGAGGTTTCAACAAGAGTGTGGATATGTACTAGCTAGGGTTTGGTTTGGACCTTGAGGGATCTAGTAGAACTATTACATGCTTTGTATTTGGCCATAACTAAGAAGGCCTTGTAGCCTGACACATTACATGTAATCAATTATTTTATTAATAAAGAGTTGTGATTTGGTAAAAGATTGTGTATTATTGTTGTGTTTCTACTATGTGGTTATTTTCTAGGGGCTAGGACATCTCGTTTGGGGATTCTCCTATCTTGCACTATGTCAGATGGTATCAGAGTGAAGGTTTTTCCTAAGCATATAGATAGATCACCAAAGTTGAAGCAGTTTGCACTAGGACCTTGGGAGGACATGTAAATGGATCTATGGTTGCGAAGATGGAATGTTGATCTTGTTTAGGAAGATTTGTCTACTAGTGAATTTTTATACAGGGTTTGCAAAGATCTTTGAAGAGGAATTTGAGAGGATTAGACCTTGGAATGATTGTGAATCACCATGATGTAGTGGAGTGGAGGATTAATGAGACAATAGCTTAGGTGGAAGCTATGGTGGATGTTTCTATTTCTAAAAGAGTTGAGAAACAAAAGAAGAAAGTTATATGCTACTAGAGTTGGAGTCCACCAATCTAAAAGAGAGTTGTCTTGTTAGTTAGAAGACTTTTTTATGAGAGAAGATGGCATATCAAGGTCGAGGTGGAAGAAGTTGGTTTTGTTGATCAATTTGTGAAGTCTAATATAGAACCTGAAGAGAAACTAGAGGCTATTGTTGAAGATATTCCTAACCTTGTTGATGGTGGGATGGAGATTGATTTTTATGATAAGTGGGTTGAGTCTAACATAGAGATTCCAAAGAACTTGGTTGTGGATGATCCAATTGTTGTTGGTGGTAACTTCTATGTTGTACAACATCTTGTTGTTAGTAGTGAAATTTTTGGTGTTGAGAGTTTGGAATATGTTGATGGAGATCTACATATTGCTGTTGATGTGGGGTTTATTGTTGCTAGTGTGGATTTATTAGTTTCTAATGTGAATGAGGTTTTTCTGATGGAGTATTATGTTTACCTTATTCCTGGGAGTAAGCATGCTGATTGAATGGTTGAGATTCTGGTGTTTGATAGATGGATGTGGATGATGTGTCGATTGGATTTCTTGTCTCTAATGGAGAGGAAACCTTTGGTGAAGATGAAAATGGTTGTAGATCTTTCTTTTGGTATCAAAGTGTGGGACACAATTTTCTATTACCTAGAGAGTTTGATGTAGGAGCATCATGCATCAAAAAATAAAGAGAACTAAAATTTAAAAAAAAAAACTAGAGGAGAGATAAAGTGATGAAAATTAGAGGAAACCTAATGTTTTTTGTCTAAAAGGGAAAAAAGGAGAAAACTAGGAATTTCTATTTTCAAAGTGCATAGGTGGTGTAAATAGAAAAAATAAATAAAAATGTTTGTCATTCGATTTAATGAGGTGTGTAGGTGGAATTCTAGAAGTTTGTGAAAATTTCCTTAAATCATGCATTTAATATTTGTTGGGCTACATGGTGGTGCTTAGTTGTATTTGGGTGGAAATTAAATATTTGTTGTAAGTTAGTTGCATTTACCTTTTATCCCACATTGTTTTAGTTTTTAACATCTTGGGTGGTAAGTGCCTATTTTAAAAAGTCATATGAGCATTTTTAATTAAAAGCTTCAAGGTGTGATCTCTTCTTAGTAGAAGCTTGGAGAGAAGGAGGAAGTAGAGGAGCAAAGTTTTCTAGAGTGTGTCAACAAAGCACTGAATGTGAGGCAATTTACTCTTGGATCTTAGATAAAATTTGAGAAGGGCTAGTAGTTGAGGCTTGGGAAACATGGAGATTGCTTGGTGGGCTTGCGAGCACAAGTTTAGATCTTGCTTGGAGGTTTCAACAAGAGTGTGGATATGTACTAGCTAGGGTTTGGATTGGACCTTGAGGGATCTTGGAGAACTATTACATGCTTTGTATTTGGTCATAACTAATAAGACCTTATAGCCTGACACATTACATGTAATCAATTATTTTATTAATAAAGAGTTGTGATTTGGTATAAGATCTTGCACTATTTTTGTGTTTCGACTGTGTGGTTATTTCCTAGGGGCTAAGAAATCTTATTTGGGGATTCTCCTACCTTATGTTATATTAGATGGTATGAGAGCAAAGGTTGTTCCTAAGCATGTAGATAGATCACTGAAGTTGAGGCAGTTTGCACTAGGACCTTGGGAGGACATGTAAATCGATCTATGGTTGCAAAGATGGAAGGTTGATCTTGCTCAAGAAGATTGATCTACTGGTGATTTGCTATAGAGGGTTTGCAAAGATCTTTGAAGATGCACTCGAGAGGATTGGACCTTGGGATGATTGTGATTCTCGACGATATAGTGGAGTGAAGGATTAATGAGACAATAGCTCAAGTGGAAGCTATGGTGGATGTTTCTTTTTCTAAAAGAGTTGAGAAGAAAAATAAGAAAGTTATATGCTATGGGAGTTGGGTCTACCAATCTAGAAGAGAGTTGTCTTTCCTGTTATAAGACATGTCTAAGAGAGAAGATGGCATAGCAAGGTCAAGGTGGAAGATGTTGGTTTTGTTGATCAGTTTGTGGAGTTTGATATAGAACCTGAAGAGAAACTAGAGGCTATTGCTGAGGATATTCCCAACCTTGTTAATGTTAGGATGGAGATTGTTTTTTATGATTAGTTGGTTGAGTTTGACATGGAGATTGCAAAGAACTTGGTTGTGAATGATATGATTATTATTGGCGGTGACTTCTATGTTGCACAACATCTTATTGTTAGTAGTAAGATTTTTGGTGTTGAGAGTTTGGAATATGTTGATCGAGATCTACATATTGTTGTTGATGTGGGATTTGTTGTTGCTATTATGGATTTATTAGTTTCTAATGTGACTGAGGTTTTGCTGATGGAGCATTATGTTTAGCTTGTTCCTGGGAGTGAGCATGTTGATTCAATGGTTGAGATTCTAGTGTTTGATAGATGGATGTGGATGATGTACAGATTAGATTTCTTGTCTCTAATGGAGAGGAAACCTTTGGTAAAGATGCAAATGGTCATAGATCTTTCTTTCGGCATCAAATTGTTGGACATAGTTTTCTATCTACATAGGGAGTCTGATGCAAGAGCATCTTGCATCAAAAAATACAAAGAAATAATTTTTTTTTTTTTTTAAATAGAGGAGAGAGAAAGTGACAAAAATTTGAGGAATTTTTTTTCACTTTTTAAATGGAAAATAGGAATTTCTATTTTCAAGGTGCATAGGTGGTGTAAATAGAAAAAACAAATAAAATGGTTGTCATTCCATTTATCGAGGTGTGTAGGTGGAATTCTAGAAGTTTGTGGAGATTTCCTTAAATCATGCATTTACTATTTGTTGGGCCACATGTGGTGCTTTGTTTTAGTCAGGTCGGAATTAAATATTTGTTGTAAGGTAGTTGCATTTACCTTTTATCCCACATTGGTTGTGTTTATAACATCTTTGGTGTTAAGTACATTTTTAAGCAAGGCATATGAGCATTTGTAATAAAAAGCTTCAAGGTTTGATCTCTTTTTAGTAGAAGCTTGGAGAGGAGGAAATAGAGGAGAACATTTTTCCAGAGTGTGTAGATAGAGCACTGAATGTGAGGTAGTTTACTCTTGGATCTTGGGTAAAGTTTGAGAAGGGTTGGTAGCTAAGCCTTGGGAAACAAGGAGATTTCTTTCTGGGCTTACGAGCACAAGTTTAGATCTTCCTTGGAGGTTTTTATGAGAGTGTTGATCTAGACTAGCTAGTGTTTGGATTTGATCTTGAGGGATCTTGCCAAACTATTACATACTTTGTATTTGGTCATAATTGGGAAGGCCTAACAGCTTGACACATTACATGTAATTAGTTATTTTATTAATAAAAAGTTTTCATTTGGTATAAGATCTTGCATTATTGTTGTGTTTATAGTGTGTGGTTATTTTCTCAGGGCTAGGATATCTCCTTTGGAGATTCTCCTACCTTGCATTATGCTAGATGGTATCCGAGAAGGTTGTTCCTAAGTGTGTAGATAGATCGCCGAAGTTGAGGAAATTTGCACTAGGATCTTGGGAGGACATGTAAATCGATCTATGGTTGCAAAGATGGAAGGTTGATCTTGTTTAGGAAGATTGATCTATTGGTGATTTGTTGCAGAGGGTTTGCAAAGATCTTGGAAGATGGCTTTGAGAGGATTGGACCCTAGGATGATTGTGAATCTCCATGATATAGTCGAGAGGAGGATTAATGAGGTAATAACTCAACTGGACATTGTGGTGGAGGTTTCTTTTCTAAAAGAGTTGAGAAATAAAAGAAGGAAGTTGTATGCTACTAGAGTTGGAGTCTACCAATCTGAAAGAAAGTTATCTAGCTAGTTAGAAGACTTGTTTGAGAGAGAAGATTGCATAGCAAGGTCATGGTGGAAGAGGTTGGTTTTGTTAATTAGTTTGTGGAGTCTGATATAAAACTTGAAGAGAAATTGGAGGTTGTTGCTAAGGATATTCCTAACCTTGCTAGTGTTGGGATGGAGATTGGTTTTTATGATCAATTGGTTAAGTCTAATAACATGGTTATTGCAAAACACTTGGTCGTAGATGATTTGGTTGTTGTTGTTGTTGACTTGTATGTTGCAAAGCATATTATTGTGAGTAGTGAGATCATTGATTTAAGAGTTTGGAATGTGTTGATGGAGATCTACATATTGCTTCTCATGTGGTGTTTATTGTTGCTGCTATGGATTCATTAGTTGCTAATGTGAATGAGGTTTTGTTGATGAAGCATTATGTTCAGCTTGTTCCTAAGAGTGACCATGTTGATTGGATGGTTGA
Source organism: Cupressus sempervirens (assembly GCA_028749045.1). Lineage (NCBI taxonomy): Eukaryota > Viridiplantae > Streptophyta > Pinopsida > Cupressales > Cupressaceae > Cupressus > Cupressus sempervirens. Next base: position 284,718,731 of record CM053787.1, read on the forward strand.
GATTCTAGTGTTTGATAGATGGATGTAGTTGATGTGCAGATTCAGTTTCTTGTCCTTGATGGAGTGGAAAACTTTATTGAATATGAAGATGGTTGTAGATCTTTTTCTTGGTGTTAGAGTGTGGGACACACTTTTCTATCTACCCAAGGAGTCTGATGTAGGAGCATCTTGCATCAAAAAATAAAGAGAAAATTTTGAAAAAAAAAAAGACTAGAGGAGAGAGAAAGTGACAAAAAATAGAGGAATTTATTTTTAAATAGGAAGAAAGGAGAAAAAGATGAATTTCTATCTTCAAGGTGCATAGGTGGCATAAATAGAAAAAATAAATAAAAATGGTTGTCATCCCTTTATTGAGGTGTGTTGGTGGAATTCTAGAATTTCGTGGAAATTTTCTTAAATTGTGCATTTAATATTTGTTGGGCCACATGGTGGTGCTTAGTTGTATTCAGGTGGAAATTAAATATTTGTTGTAAAGTAGTTGCATTTACCTTTTATCCCAAATTGGTTGTGTTTGTAACATCTTGGGTGGTAAGTGCCTATTTAAGCAAGGCATATGAGCATTTGTAATAAAAATCTTCAACGTGTTATCTCTTCTTAGTAGAAGCTTGGGGAGAAGGAGCAAGTAGGGGAGAAAAGTTTTCTAGAGTGTGTGGATAGGGCATCAAACGTGAGGTAGTTTACTCTTGGATCTTGGATAAAGTTTGAGAAGGGCTAGTAGCCGAGGCTTGGGAAACAAGGAGATTTCTTGGTGGGATTGCAAACACAAGTTTAGATCTTGCTTGGAGGTTTCTACAAGAGTGTGTATCTAGACAAGCTAGAGTTTGGAATGGATGTTGAGGGATCTTGTAAAAGTATTAAGTTCTTTGTATTTGTCCATAACCAAGAAGGCATTACAACCCGACACATAACATGTAATTAGTTATTTTATTAATAAAGAGTTGTGATATGCCATAAGATCTTTCATTATTGTTGTGTTTTTGTTTTCTAGTTATTTGGTGGGGGCTAGAACATATCCTTTCAGGATTCTCCTACCTTACACTATGTTAGATAGTATCAGAGCAAAGGTTGTTCCTTGTAAGGAAACTCAGGTGTGGAAACAACTTCCTACACTAATCTCATAAGGAAAGTATGGTGCAAATCCTTTGTTTAAAATCTTCTACACTTACAGATTCAATAACATGTAAACAACATTATAGCAACCAGCCATGCATATAGAAAATAGATAGAGAAAGAAAAACATAACAAAAAGATTTTCCGGTGGGGAAAAACCTTTTAGTAAAACAACCCCACCCCTCCAGAACCTGCCCAATGTATTATCTTCAACACAAGATTACAATACACTTGCAATGCAAGTTCAACATCAATGATAGAAAAATTCTAGCAGCACCTCAGTACCTACAAACTTCCATCTATCACTCTACTGCATTACAACATGCAATGAACATCTTAAGGCCCAATAAAATACCCACAAAGAAATTGGGAATTTTTCATGGCTCAACCACCAAGAAATATGCACAATGCCACATGTACATCCCATACCAAGAAAAGGGCGTCCATCCCTTGAATAGGCAATGACAGCTTGTCATAGAATCCGCCAAAAATAGCGGTCATAAGAGAAGTGTAAGAGAATCTGTCATACCAACCTATTTTTGGCATATTCTCTTACACAAACCAACCACTCTTTCTTGGGTGCCCAAATAGGCCTCATTTCATAAGATGCTCTTACACCTGTCATAGCATATTCCTTAAATAGCTCTTACGCATCATAGGAATCCGTCATAACCATTTCAGCCATGATCTCCTTCACCAACTTCAAGATGCCGACACATGTAAGTGATTAACATGCCAACTAGACATGTACACTCATGTTACATATTATTTGCAAAAATACATTTTACAAAAAAAAAAAAATAAGAATAGGAATTATAAAAGGTTGAGACACCTTAATCCTAACATTCTCCCACTTGTCGAACACCTTGTAAGAGCAACAAGAACATAATAGGAACTAACCGCTATAGGCTGAAAGGCCCATAGACTCCGAACACCATCTGAACTTCTCAGTGCCCACTAGTTTTGTTAATGCATCTGCAACATTCCTCACAGTATCTACCTTCTCCAAATTTACCTTTCCATCTTCCACCATATCTCTCAAAAAGTGAAACTGCACATCAATGTGCTTCGTTCTGGCATGGAAAGTTGGATTCTTTGCAAGGCAAATAGCACTCTGACTGCCACACCAAATAGTAATCTATTTTGCATCAACACCAACATCAAAACACAATCTCTTAAGACAAATGGCTTCCTTACAAGCATGAGTAGCAGCCATGTACTCAGCTTCTATAGTGGAAAAAGCAACCACAGATTGTCGCTTACTCATCCAACTGATGGCACCACCAAACATAGTGAACACATAAGCACTAGTGGATCTCCTGCGATCAATATCACCTGCCCAATCTGAATCCACAAACCCATGAATACAAACTAAATGCGGAGATCCAAAAGAGTTACCATGATAACATATGGAGTAATCTGATGTACCCCTCAAATATCTGAATACTCGCTTAACTGCATCCCAATGTATCTGTCTAGGATTAGCCATAAATTGACTCAGGACTCCCACTACTTGGGCAATGTCTGGTCTAGTACAGACCATAGCATACATAAGACTGCCAACTGCACTAGCATAAGGTACTCTACTCATGTCCTCCACCTCACTAGGAGATTTTGGACAATCATTTACAGATAGCTTTGTTCCCATAGAAATAGGAACACATAGTGGTCTACAATCTGCCATGCTGAACCTGTCTCTACTAATTTCCATACCCAAGTAATACCTCGCTGCCCCAAGATCTTTCATCTCAAACTGTGCTGACAACTGAGATTTAAAATAAGAAATCATACCCTTACCCTTCCCAAACAGCAACATATCATCAACATATAATGCAACAATAAGAAGGCGATCATTTTCAACTCTGAAATAAACACAATGATCTAATTTCGATCTTACAAATCCAATTGAAAACACAAAGGCATCAAAATTAAGGTACCACATCCTAGGAGATTGCTTCAAACCATATAGAGATTTCTTCAATCTGCAAACAAAAGATTCTTTACCTTTAACAATGTAGTGCTTAGGCTATGACATATAAATCTCTTCCTCCAAATCACCATGAAGGAAAGTTGTCTTCACATCCATCTGTTCTATCTCTAAATCATATGATGCAGCAAGAGATAACAAAAATCTAATGGATGTCAACTTTGCAATAGGAGAGAATATTTCACCATAATCTATTCCCTCTACCTGTGAATACCCCTTTGCAACCAATCTAGCTTTGTACCTTTCAACACTACCATCTGCACAGAATTTCTTCTTGAACACCCATTTATAGCCAACAAGTTTTCTCCCTTTAGGCAAAGGTACAAGGTCCCATGTTTTGTTTTTCTTTAATGAAGCCATCTCATCATCCATAGCCTCAATCCAAGAACCTGCACCTTCCATGCCCAAAGCCTCTTTCACAGCTCTAGGCTCATCAGTGTTAGTAATCAAAGCAAAAGCACAACTGGAATCAAACATAGAATAACCAAACCTTTCTGGTTGCTTTCTTTCTCTCATGATTCTCCTCAAGGGCTAAGGTTGAGGTTGTTCTTCCTCTTCTTTTGAACTGTCAGAGCTTCTAGAGCTCTCCTCATGATTAGACCCAACATGGTCTCTCTGTTCAGTCTTCTTAGGGGTAGGAGGCAACTGAACAACATCTTTTTTCTTTTCTTTTTCATCTGGTTGTAGCACAATAGGAGAAGGTGTTAGCTCTCTAAAACTAACATTTCTGCTATACAACACCTTACTAGTCACAGGATCCCAAAGCTTGTATCCTTTCACACCAGTACTATACCCAATGAAAATACATTTAACAACTTTGTTTTCCAACTTAGATCTTTTCTCCTTTGGAACATATGCATAAGCTACACAACCAAAAACATGAAGATGTCTAATTGAAGGCTTCTTACCAGACCACACCTCCATGGGTGTCTTACCAACAAGAGCTGATGTAGGAGATCTGTTAACCAAATAGAAAGCAGTGGCCACAACTTCGGCCCAAAACCTTTGTTCTAAACCAACTCCACTAAGCATACTCCTAGCCTTCTCCATCAGTGTCATTTTCATTCTCTCTACAACTCCATTCTGCTCTGGGGTATAAGGAGTTGTCTTATGCCTCTTGATACCTTGTTCTTTACAGAACTATTCAAACTCTGCTGAGAAAAACTCACCACCATTGTCAGTTCTCACACACTTAATCTTCTTACTAGTATGATTCTCTACAAGGGTTTTAAATTCCTTGAATCGACTAAAGACTTGTGTCTTAATTTTAAGGATATAAATCCATGTCCTTCTACTATAATCATCTATGAAAGATACAAAAAATATAGACTTGGAGATCGAAGGAACTTTTACAGGACCAAATACATCAGAATGAATAAGATCCAAAAGATCAGAAGATTTGTGAGAACTTGAGTAAAACTGAACACGATTTTGTTTACCATATACATAGTGTTCACAGAAGTTGAACTCAAGATTGCAATCATTTAACCCCTCAACGAGATTTTTGTTTTTCAGGGTTTTGAGACCCTTCTCACCAATGTGGCCAAGTCTCATATGCCACAACATTGTCTTTTCTGCAGGAAGCTTTCCTTCCAAAGTGTTTGCATTGCCATCAGAACCTATAACCACAGAATTCTTCACTGCTCGTTCAAATGGTGAGGATGAAGAACTGTTACATAGAGGAATACATGCATCTAGCTGAAACAAAGTACCTCTCTTAGTACCCTTAGCAAGCACCATCGATCCTCTAATCATCTTACATCCTTCTTTCGAAAAAACAACTTGCACACCTACATCGTTCATCATACTTATAGATAATAGGTTTTGTGCTAGACCTGGAATGTGCATAACTCCATTGATTCCCTTTACTTGTCCATCAAGAAATTTGATAGTGACCCTTCCATGTCCAACTATCTTCAGGTGAGAATCATCACCCAAGTACACCTTTCCACCATCAAACTTTTCATATCTTGAGAACTAGTTTTGATGAGAGGTCATGTGAAAAGATGCACCCGAGTCAACCAACCACACATCATCAGATGCATGGACTCCCAAAGCTACGATGAATGCATCGCCATCTTCTTGAGATTTTTCAAAACCAAAATTTGAGGCTTTCTTCTTCTTCTTAGGCTCTTTATAGTCTTTACAGAAGTGCCCAGTCTTTTCACAGTTCCAACATTTTTCCTTGGACTTATTAGAAGTCTTTGACTTCCCACAGGATTTGGATCTACCCTTATTGTCAGACTTATTGTCATTTTTCTTTCCTCTTTCTGTGGATCTCCCACAAACAACAAGGGCTTCTTTTTTTGAAATGGAAGCCTTTCTCTGCATCTCTTCTGATAGCAGCGAAGAAACCACATCATCCATTTTGAAGGTGACTAATGTGCTTCTGAGAGCCATCACAAGATGGTCCCATGAATCTAGTAAAGAACACAAAAGTGTGTAGCAATGATCCTCCTCCTCTAACTTGACACTAGCAGATGTCAACTGTGTAGCCACAAGATTAAATGCATTTAAATGATCCGTTAAGGATCCACCTTCCTCCATTCGCAGAAAATACAACTTCTTCCTCAGGAACAACTTGTTCCCCAGAGATTTGGCCTGATACACGGCCCCAAGTCTTTCCCACAAACTATATGCAGTTTTCTCATCTAGAACATTCAGAAGGACTGTATCAGTTAAATAGAGTCTTATGAGACCCTTAGCTTTACGATCTTTGATATCCCAATTTGCTTGAGTTATAGTTGCTAGTCTTGTAGCAGTTGTAGTCACTCCCCATAGGTCATGATCTATCAACATGTCTTCCATCTTGAGTTTCCACAACTCAAAATTAATGCCATTAAATTTCTCCACCTCCATTCTTCCATATGATGAACTTTCCATCTCAATCTGCAAATAAGATTTAGGATGCTCTGCACAAGACTCCCACTAAACTTGAGATTAGCTCAAAAAACCCTACCCAACAACTAGGATCAAAAGTTGATCAAGCTCTGATACCACTTGTAAGGAAACTCAGGTGCAAAAACAACTTCCTACACTAATCTCATAAGAAAAGTATGGTGAAAATCCTTTGTTTAAAATCTTCTACACTTACAGATTCAATAACATGTAAACAACATTATAGCAACCAACCATGCATACAGAAAATAGATAGAGAAAGAAACACATAACAAAAAGATTTTCTGGTGGGAAAAAACCTCTCGGTAAAACAACCCCACCCCTCCAGAACCTGCATAATGAATTATCTTCAACACAAGATTACAATGCACTTGCAATGCAAGTTCAACATCAAACATAGAAAAATTCTAGCAGCACCTCAGTACCTGCAAACTTCCATCTATCACTCTACTGCATTACAACATGTAATGAACATCTTAAGACCCAATAAAATACCCACAAATAAATTGGGCATTTTTCATGGCTAAACCACCAAGAAACATGCACAATGCCAAATGTACATCCCATACCAAGAAAAGGGCATCCATCCCTTGAATAGGCAATGACAGCTTGTCATAGAATCTGCCAAAAATAGCAGTCACAATAGAAGTGTAAGAGAATCTGGCATACCAACCTATTTTTGGCATATTCTCTTACACACACCAACCACTCTTTCTTGGGCACCCAAATAGGCCTCATTTCATAAGATGCTCTTACACCTGTCATAGCATATTCCTTAAATAGCTCTTACACGTCATAGGAATCCGTCATAACCATTTCAGCCATGATCTCCTTCACACACTTCAAGATGCCGACAAATGTAAGTTGTCAACATGCCAACTAGACATGTACACTCACATTACATATTATTTGCAAAAATACATTTTACAAAACAAATAATAATAAGAATGGGAATTATACAAGGTTGAGACACCTTATTCCTAACATTCCTGAGCATGTAGACAAATCATCGAAGTTGAGGTAGTTTGCACTAGGTGTTGACAATTGGCTTTATGCAATGATGTAATTATTGTCATTAATGGAAAAACATGATGTACTTGCAAAAAACCTTGGTAATAAAGATACTTAGCTTTTGGTACTCAAAAAATTGTTTAACTATGAAATTGGTTTACAATAGTACATTGTTTTATATGTAGAACGTTTCTAACATCATATTATGACTAGGGAAGATAGATGGAGACAATATGCATGTTGATGATGATGTGTATAACCTCAAACATCAGTATGGATAACATGGAAATGAGATATTCACCATTTACTAGTGAAACAGATCAACAAAATTTAACAGAAAGGAATTATTTGGTTTACAAAATAATTACTTGACCAATTAGAGTGGACATCCTAAATGTTTACTCTAAGTTGGAAAATTATATTCTAGTCTTAGCGGACCTAGCAGAAATTTATGAAAAGACATGGTATTTATGCAAAGACATCTTGCGAATTCATAAGAGTCAAGAAATGTATGATTGTAATATGAAAAGTGATATGCAAACTTTTTGTGAAGCGATATATGCAAAGTTTTTGAGAACTTGATTTCATGATTTGAGATCAAGATGAGGTCAAAGATCAGCCAAGAAATAAGGTACAAAATCTATATACTTGAGAATTAATTACTTGTTTGGGCAGTGAGCTCTTCTTGCATCCATTGTACTACAACTCTTAAAAGGGTTGGGATCTTCTCACATGGATTCAAAATCTCCTAACATGGACTCTCTATACTAAATTTTCTCATTGACTCCTAACAGGGTCCATCCTCTAACAAGGAATATATATATCAATTTATTATCTTGTGGGTATCATCCCCATAGGGGTTTTCCCTTGACCAGGGTTTCCCTAGTTAACAAAATATGGTGTTATGAGTTTTATTTATCCATGGTTACTATTACATTTAAGCATTACTTTTTTACTTTCTTTTGCATGGTTCAAGGTAATTAATAATATCTAGTTGGAAATATTTTTTTGTAAAATATTGATTCACCCCCCCTCTTAGTATTCCCTATTTCAAATAATTGGTATCAAAGAATAGTTACTTAGAAAAGGCTTAACAACTTGAGTAAGATCCCTATGGATATGGAATAGTTCATGAAGAACCTTGAAGAGTCATTTGAACAAATTGATCTCCTTACTAAATAAAGAGATAAGCTGAAAGATAGATATGAAGACTCTAAAGTATACATTGGACAATAGAAGGACAAGATTGAACATCTCAAATCCAAGCTTGAATCTACTGTATATACTGGTAATGATGAATATTCAAAATTGAAAATAGAGTACAAGATCTTGAAGCATGAATTGAAAATTACCAATTTAAAGTTGAGTTTGAAGAATGATCCAAGAAAATTTGAATTTGATTTGAAGACTGAAAATTCAGATCTTAGAGTGAGTCTAGTGAAAAACACATGAATTTGAAACATTGAAAGAAGATCATGAAGAGCTTCATAAGTACAACACTCTTGTGAAAGGTGAACTAACTTAGTGCAAGTTGATGAGACATATTAATGTCTCAAATTTGATATAGTTTTTATAGTTTGAACTTACTCTTTGGGCCTTATGAAAAAACATTTCTGAAACATTTGTTTTAAATACCTCGTGGACTTATGCCATATACAACTAGAACTTATTAAACCTATGGATAGTGTATATGACAAAGTTTGCTTAATATTATACATAGAATGCAATATTTCATATAAATATTTTAAGCTATGTTCAAATATTTGAATAAGAGTAGGAATTTTATCATTCATATGTGTTCGAGATGTTTCTAACTTTCAGGAAATGGAGAAGTGATGTAAAGAGTGGTGATTACTGCATTAAAGGAAGAAGATGATGAAGATTGATCATGGAAAACAAAGCATAGATCAATTCCTATGGATAAATTGCACCTGCAAAGGATTTATTGTTCTAGAAAATCTAGGAAGACCAACTTGCTATATTTCTTGCAAGTTTTTATTCTGTTGCTTACTAGTAAATGTACTATGTCATGGTTGATCTTCTGCCTTTTTTTCTGGCGATGTTTGTTCAAGACTTTTAGGTTATTTTTTTAATAAGTATCCAATCCTCTATATAATGGATTTGGATCATCTTAGTAAGCACGTAATGAAGAAATAGACAATACTAGTTTAAGATTTAGAAGTTTGGTTTCTATTTTTCATGAATTATTCAGTCAATGTAACTAAAGAATGATTTTAATCAAAGAGTGATTTTTAAATACTTCTTGCATTAGTAGATTAGAAAAGACAAACCAAGGGTGCCCACTTGGGAGGTGAAATAGATTCAGGTAGAGTAGATTCATTCCTTCTAATTTCCTATTTTAAGATAGATTTACTATATTAGTCCTATAGCATTAGTACTATAAAAGTTCCTGCAACACTTGCAAAAAATGGTCATAGTGGATGTTTTGAGTTGTTAACTAGTTTAGATTCATTTTCCAAAGCTTTCGTCGGATATCTATTGTTAGTCCAAGTGTGTTTACTATTTTTTATTAGTAGTATAGACTACTTTCATGCATTTTACCTTCATGTAGCATAGGTGTCAAGACTCCCAAAGGTACTTGGTGAACATACTGTGCTGACCCATTTCAAGTCCTACATCCCTAGGTTGACAATTCAAGTGTATTTCATGATGGAATAGATAGTCTTCAGAATAGATATAGTATCCTTGAGAGGAATAATGGCATGATTATCTTCATCTATTATGGAACAATACATTTTTGGCATTGTTGCTAGGGATGGTGTCAAACTAGGAACCTTCATGAATCCTTTATTTTCAAATTAGTTTGTTAGCTAGAAACCACAAAGTTGTGGGCTTGATTAACAAGTCACCAATTCAATTGCATGCATAGAAGAGGAAGACAATGAGATGAATATGACAAATTTCTTCCATGGGATTTTGTTAATTTGGACAAAGAAATTGAAGAAGAAGTTGAGTTTCCTTTTGAGGATGCAAGCCTTGATTTTCTTGCAAGATCTTCCTCTAGAGTAGAACCTTTGGACACAAGTGGTCTCGAGCATTTTGCTGAAATTTTTTCTAGCTTTCTTGATAGTTCTAGTCCAAATCCACCTATTGTTAACAATCCCATAGCCAATGTTACTTTTCAGTAGCAACCCCATAATCAAATATTTCTAGTAATGGCACAACCTACTTTTCCATTTCCTCTCTCAGGCCTCATAACCAATACTAATCTCAAAAATATATCCACAACTACTCTTCCAAAGTTCTGTGGCCTTGCAACTAAGGACCTTGATACTTTCTTGTTCGAGTTTGACATACTATGTCATAGTTTTGACTATAAAAATGATGCCCATAAGGTCAAGTTGTTTCTAGCAACACTGAAAGAATTAGCCTTACAATGTTTCACAGGCTTAGGAGCCAATACAACAGGTACTTGGGATGAAATACAAACTCTATTTCTGGATAAATACAAGATTATTGCAAGGTGAATGATTCAAGAGGAGAGGATATCTTTAGAATATCACAAAAGGATGATGAAACATTGGAAGACCATGTTTCACATTTCTTGTATACACTATAGAAGAACCCTCAGGATGTACTAGCAAAGGATTCATAAAAGCTAGTCCTCTTGAGAGGGGTGAACGATAATTGTCTAGAAGCATTAGACTTGATGGATGGTGGTGATGTATATCAATCCTCTTGGATGACCTCAAGAAAATCTATCTTAGCTACTCAAGGTCAACTATGAAGAAAGGTAGAGGACATTGGTTCACAGCCACTAAAGGGATCAATCAAGGTATTTCAAAGCTCAAGATATCTAATCTACTCTCAAATTTCAAATAGGACATAATAAATGATGTTGCTACACATCTTGCCACAATGACTACAAAGAAGAAGCATACATAAGTTGAGGTGCAATTAGTTCAGTATTGTCCGCAATGTCGAAAGTAGGAGAAAGATTGCCAATGCAAATTAGTCACTAGCATGGAGAACCAACATCTTCCAACTGAGTACATCAAGATAGATGGAGAGGATAAGAAAGTATTCTTTGTTGCTCAATACCAGCCATGGGCCCAATGTCAAGGTATGCCTCAAGACCCTTTACAAAATTCAAATCTATATGATAATCAATGGAAAAACTGTAATGTTTAGGGTCCTCCAGAATATAGTCAACCTAAATAGAATAATTCTTGGAAAAATAATCCACAACAACCTCAATATTAGCAGCCCCCAAACCAATGGCGACCTCCACAAGAGAATTGGTAGTATACAAATCAATGGAGAGGACCTCAGCAATGGCCTAACAATGTTGGATACCCACATTTACCACCTCCAACAAATCCACCTACACTAATGCCACCACCTACAAATTCTAGACCCCAAAAGCAAACTCAATTGCCTACACAACCTCAACCAAATCCAAATAACCAACAACCACAACCACCCATGTAATATGTTGATGCTTAGCAATATCTTGCTTATGCTTTATATATTGCAGATATACATTTGAGATCTAGTACAACCCTACCAATGCCTAAACTACCTCTCATAACTGAAATAATAGATACTCCTATAGAATTAGTACCAACAACTTCTTAGCCATAAATAGTTGATCCAACCAATGTAACTATTTCAGCTTAGACCTAAACAATAGTTGAACCTCATACAAAGTAAACTTGCACAAATAGAGGAACAATCCTTTGACATCATTGATTAGTTAAAGAACATGCATGTCCAAATACCTTTATTCCAAGCTATTTAAGATGTTCCTATTTATGGAAAAGCCATCAGAGAAGCCTTTTTGAAAAAGCTTGGGAGAAAGAAAAAGGACCCAATGATAGTCCATGTTGTAGGACAATTGGCTGATATTATGTTAGGAAAATTAGTTATTCCTAAATATTCTGATCTAGGAAGTCTAGTTGTGAATGTGGTTATAAATGGTTAGCCTATTAAAAATTCTTTAATTGATCTTGGTGCTACTATAAATATCATGACACAGGATACTATGAAAAAGTTGAATATAGAAGGATTAAGGGCTATGCCAACAATTCTACAACATGCAGATAGTTCTACTATCACTCCTAATGGGGTGATAGAAGACATTGTAGTAACCTTAGACTCTCTAGAGTACCCTACAAATTTCATGATTCTATCCCCAAAAGTCAATTTATCTTGTTACCCTATCATTTTTAGAATGACCATAGTTAGCTATAGCCGATGCAAATATAAGTTTTAGGTCAAGAAGTATGACCATATCCAATGGACAAGCAATAAAGAAATTTGATCTATATCCTCTAGCACAACCCCAACCAAATTTAAGCACATTTGTATGGTCAGATTTAGGTGATGGAGAGGAAGAATTGAACTCTATAGCACAACTTATGATGTTACATAGATCATCTTTTCTAGAGCTACAGGAGGAAGATTCACTAATTCAAAGTATTCTTAATAATACTTGTGTGGTAGAAAAGGATGGATCTGACATTTTTGTGTTGGAATTAACTACATATGAGGAATGTAATCAAAGTTATTTTTTGCTCAAGGAGCCAAACACTATCCATTAGCTTTTACCATGTGAACTAGATGCAAGTCCAATCTCTGAGGCTACTACAGTTGATCTCACAACTACTATTGAGTTGTCAAAGGGTCATAATCTCCATGTCAATCCCAAATTACCTTCCAAATAGAAGAAATAATTAACAAAGCTTCTTCAAAAACATGAAAAGGCTTTTACATGGGACTATGGGGATATGAAAGGGTTAAGTCCTAAATTATGCACTCATAGAATATACATCAATGAAGGGTGCATGCCACTCCATCAACCCCAGAGAAGGATTAATCTAGCCCTCAAAGAAATAGTTAAAATTGAACTACAAAAGTTGCTTGATGCTAGTTTTATATACCCTATATCTGACAGTAGATGTGTCTCACCTCTAGTTATAGTACCTAAAGAGGGAGGGAAATGGCAGATTTTTGTTGATTAGAGAGAATTGAATAAGTGATGCAGGAGCCTCTTGGGTGTAAGAGCAATCTTGCATCACCCAAAAATATTTTTAATTTCAGTCTTTTCTATTTTAATAAGGACTAGTAGATAGGGTGGTTACTATATATGGGAACTTACTATTTGTAGTAAGTTTCTCGTACGAGCTCGAAATATTCTCTTTTTTATATTAAGGTTCATTTTAGAGTTGTAAGCCTACCATAAAATCCTCATTGCTCAAGAAAAAGCATTAAAGAAGTAATTGCAAGTTTTTTGGTGGAAATATTTGTAGAAAAATCTTTAGGCTCACCATTGGATGCTTGAAAGTGCCTAGATGAGGTCTGAAAACTCAACAAAAGGGTGCTAGCATCATTTTCAACCTATGGATCAGGAGCTGGCATCTCCAAAAAGTGGTTATAATAGCCAATCAGAGCAAGAGTTCATGAGTTATGGCCTTTTGACGTTGGGCTGCACAAAATATCTAAAATAATTGTCAAAGATGTATTTGGTTGACTCTATATGTATTGTTGGGGACTCTTAGACCTAGGTATTAAGTTTCATTGTCTAGAACCTTCCCAAGCGGCATAAAATTGCCTATTTAAGAAAGGTCCAAACATTCTCTAGGAAAAGTTTGGGTGATAGTTCGCAACTTGTCTTTCATATTATCGTAATGAAGGCAGCAATGTGGGTTAGCATATTGTATTTATCAATTCTGTAGTTCCACATTTGTGAAACAAATAGGAAGTCCATATTTTGTTCTTGCATTTGTTGTTGTTTCTTTGTTTCTGTTATGAATTTATGGTATTAAGGGGGGCACCCTTCATCAAGTGGTATCAGAGCTAGAGTTCTTGAGTGTGTGGATATATCACTAACTATAAGGCAGTTTGCACTAAGACCATGGTTTGGGATGAGCATGTAGATAGACTGCCAATTGTGAGGTAGTTTGCAATAGGATTTCAGTGAAAGCACAAAAATGCCTCCACAAAGAGAGCATGGCAGAAGTGCTATACGTGTTACACCTAAGGGTTTTAGAGCGTTCCAAAGATAAATACAAGCATTGGAAGAGAAAATTCATAGAGGAATAAATCTTCCTATAAGAGATGAAAGCAAGGATGAGGAAGAAGTAGAAGAAAATACTGAAGTAGAGGCAATTCTAAACCTAGAGGAAGAAAAGCTTCTAGGATCATCTCCAAGATTGGAAAAAGACATAAGTTTGAAGTTCCCACATTTTTAGGAAATCTTAACCTAGAGGAGCTGATTGATTGGATCAATGAACTAGAGGAGTACTTTGAGTATGAAGATATTGAGGATCTCGATAAGGTCAAGTTTGCAAAGGAAAACTAAAGGGACATGAGAAGATCTAGTACTAGGAGGTTTAGTTGGAGTGAAATAGAAAGGGAAATGACAAAATCACCAAATGGGATTGGATGATAGCTAAAATGAATAAATAATTCATCCCTATGGATTATGAGCTTGATCTACTGAAAAAGATGCAAGGGTTGAAACAACCGGGAAAATCTATTCAAGAGTATACTGAGGAGTTCTACTAAGTTCTCATTAGAACCGACCATGTAGAAGCTGATAAGGAGAAAGTTTCCTGTTATATTAATGGGTTAAGGTCAAGCATTCAAGATGAGGTAAGTCTGGTTCAAATGAACAATATTATAGAGGCATAGCAATTTTCCCTATAAGTTGAGGAGAAACTAAGCAAGAAGTTTGACAACAAGAGATAAGATCATAGTGGATGATCTTATGGAGGTCATAATGATGATTAGAGGAAAATGGATGAGGCTAGAAGTAGCAATCAGAACCAAAGGGGAAACAATTCTAATCAATTCCATGATCAAAAAAATAGAGACCAGAGAGGAAGAGGTAGTGGAAAAGGATCTAGAAGAGGAGGCTTCCATGGGAAATTTTTTCATTGTAGAGAAGAAGGGCATAGAGCATTTGAATGTACCCAGCGCCAAGGAAGGATAGATCAAAGAACAAAAGGCCAAGCCAAAGTTTCACATGTTGATGAAGATGCCAAATCCTCATCTTTTGAAGATTTTGAAAGAGGAGAAGTCCTAGTTAACAGAAGAGTCCTGCTAAGTGGTGAGAACGAACATGATCAAAGAAGGGGCTTGTTTTGCACAAGGTGCAAATGTGAAGATAAGTGTTGTGATGTAATCATTGATGGTGGAAGTATTGAAAATCTAGTGTCAAAAATAATGGTCACCAAGTTGAAGTTGAAGAGGCAAAAACACCCATGTCCATACCATATTTCTTGGGTGCAAGATGGCCACAAGGTCATGTTCAGTGAGTAGTGTTTAGTGAAGTTCAAGATTGGAAGCTACCAGGATGAGGTACTATGTGATATCATACCTATGGACATATGTCATATGTTGCTAGGTAGGTCATGGAAATTTGATAGGCATGTTGTACATGATGGACGGAAAATACCTACATTTCTACCAAGGATGTAGTGAAACATAAGTGGAACCTATTGAAGGATAAAGATTAAAAGGTATGCAGTGCTACCAAAATATGTTTTTTTGATGGAAAAGAGTTTCTCAAAGGGATGAAGCATGAGCATATGTATTTTTCTATAATTCAAAAAGATAGTAAAGAATAAGTAGAGGAGGTACCTACAGAAGTTACATATATGTTGGGAGAGTTTCTAATATTGTATCATAAAATGTACTTGATGGATTGCCCCCAAATGAGGAAGATCAGTCACCAAATGGATTTGGCTCTAAGAGCTAGCTTTCCAAACAAGGTAGCAAACAGAATGACACCAATAGAAAGTGAAGAGTTGAATAGAAAAGTTCATGAGTTGTTGTAGAAGGGGCTGATTCAAGAGAGTCTGAGTCCATGTGTTATACCCGTAGTATTTGCACCAAAGAAGAATGGAGAATGGAGGATGTGCACAGATTCTAATGCTATCAACAAGATCACAATCAAGTACAGATGATATTATGGACTATTTGAGTGGAGCTAAGTATTTTAGAAAGATAGATCTGAAGAATGGATACCATTAGATTTGCATCAAAGAAGGTGATGAGTGGAAGACTACTTCCAAGTCCAAAGGACTCTAGGAGTGGTTAGTCATGCCCTTTGGGCTAACCAATGCACCAAGCACTTTCATGTGACACATGAATGAGGTACTAAAGGATTTTTTGGGTAAGTTTGTCATCGTTTACCTAGATGACATATTGATCTTTAGTAAGACATTGGAGGAGCATTTGATTCATATTCGCAAGGTGTTTGATAAGTTGAGGGAAGAAAAGTTGTTGATAAACCTGAAGAAGTGCAGTTTTGTAAAGGAGCTAGTGTATATGGGATTTGTAGTCTTAGCAAAAGGTATGAAAATGGACCCAAAGAGAGTGAAGGCTATCCTTGAATGGTCTACTCCAAGGAGTGTGACAAAGGTAATATCTTTTCATGGTAGTGCTAGTTTTTACAAAAAATTCATAAGAGGTTTTAGCAGTATTTGTGGACCCTTGACTGAAACAATGAGAGGGGATAGGAAAGAATTTAAGTGGACTATAGGAGTAGATAAGAGTTTTAATCTATTGAAACATAAGGTTAACGAGTAGCCTACTTTAGCACTTCCTAATTTTAACAAGGTGTTTCAAGTAGACTTTGATGCTAGTGGTACTACAATAGGAGCTATTATGAGCCAAGAAGGTAGACATGTTTCTTATTTTAGTGAAAAATTGAATGATGCAAAAAAATAAAAATATTTTGTTTATGATCAAGAATTTTATGCTATAGTTCAAACATTGAAGTAGTGGAGACACTATCTTCTTTCTAAGGAGTTTATTTTGTATACTAATCATCAAGCTTTGCAATTTTTGAATAATTAAGAAAAATTAAATGAAAGGCATTTGAAGTGGGTTGAGTTTTTGTAGAGTTATAAATTTGTTTTAAAACATATGAGTGAGAAGTCTAACAGAGTTGTAGATGCTCTTAGCAGAAGACAAATTTTGCTGACAAAAATGCAGATAGATGTGGTTGGGTTCAAAGAACTCAGTACTTTGTATCAAGACGATCTTGATTTTGGTAAAACATGGAAGACTTGTATAGAACTTGTTATACTTGATAGGACACAATGGTTGGATTTCATGATACAAGATAGTACGTTGTTCAAAGGAAGCCAGTTGTGCATTCGTAGAAGTTCAATAAGAGAGAATCTCATCACGGAGAAACATAGTGAAGAATTAGCTAGCCATTTTGGCAGAGATAAACCATTGTTTTGGTTGTTGCAAATTATTACTAGCCACAGTTGCAGCAAGATGTGAAGAACTTTGTATAGAGTTGTAGAGTATGTTAGATGGTGAAAGGAGTAAAGAAAAATATAGGGTTGTATTAGCCATTACCTGTACCAGAGAAGTTGTGGGAGAATCTGAGCATGGATTTTGTTCTTGGATTACTAAGGACTCAACATGGGTATGATTCTATTTTTGTGGTGGGTCATAGGTTTTCAAAGATGGCACATTTTATTCCTTGTAAGAAGACTAGTGATGTTGTTCATGTAGCAAAATTTTTTTTTAGAGAAGTGGTGAGACTACATGGTTTACCAAAGAGTATAGTTTCAAATTGAGATACCAAATTTGTTGGGTATTTTTGGAATACATTGTGGAAGAAGTTGATTACAAATTTGAAGTTTAGTTCATCAAATCATCCACAAACTGATGGATAGATAGAAGTTGTGAATTGCAATTCGGGTAACTTGCTAACATGTTTGGTTGGAGATAAGAAAAAAGGATGGGATATGATTTTACCATAGGTGGAATTTTCATATAATAATTCTATCAATAGGAGTATTGGTAAATCACCATTCCAGATTGTATATGGAAGTAGTCCCAAAAATGCTTCTAAATTGAGGCAGTTGGATAAAGGAGAGATAAGTAGTGCTGAAGTAGAAAACTTTGTTGAATATTTGAAGAACATCCATGAGGAGGTGAGGAAGCACATCATAAAGATGAATACATAGTATAAGGCTAAGGTAGATGTGAAAATGTAGTATAAGGAATTTTAGATTAGAGATGAAGTCATGGTTCATTTGAGAAAAGAGTATTTTCTAGTGGGAACATATAATAAGTTGAAGATGAAGAAGTTTGGACCATGCAAGATAGTAAAAAGGTATGATTCTAGATATGCGTATGAAGTGGAGTTGCCTGCTGAATTGAATATTTCACTAGTATTTAACATTTTAGATTTGATCGAGTACTATGAAGGAGGTGATGGAGATGAAATTGTAGAAGTGCATTGGAGTATTTCAACAGCTAGTTTAGTTACAAAGGAGATTGAAGAGATACTAAATAGTTGTGTTGGCAAGAGTATTAGGAATAGAACTTATGAGGAATATCGGGTCAAATGGAACAGGAGGCTAGTTGAGGATTCATCATGGCTAGAAAAGGAGGAGGTTAACCATCTTGGTTTTCCTTGAGTCAATTCTCAAATTACCCCAGGTGTCTAATGCAGGAGCATCCTGGGTGTAAGAGTAATCTTGCATCACTCAAAAATATTTTTCATCTCAGTCTTTTCTATTTTAATAAGGACTAGTAGACAGGGTGGTTACTATTTATGGGAACCTACTATTTTTAGTAAGTTTGTCAAATGAGCTCATAATGTTCTCATTTTTTATATGAAGGTTCATTTTAGAGTTGTAAGCCTACCATAAAATTATTCAAGCATAAGTATCAGAGAAGTTATTGCAGATTTTCAATGGAAAGATTTGCAGAAAAATCTTTAGGCTCATTGTTGGAGGCCTTAGAGTGCCCAGATGAGGCCCAAAAACTCGATGGAAGGGTGCTAGCGCCATTCCAAGCTTGTAGATCAAGAGTTGGCATTTCTGAAAAGTGGTTATAATAGCCAATCAAAGCAATTGTTCATGAGTTATGGCCTTTCAAAGTTGTGCTACCTAAAATATCTAAAATAATTGTCAAAGATGTATTTTGCTGACTCTACATGTATTGTTAGGGTCTGTCGGCCCTAGGTGTTAAGTTTCATTGTCTAGAACCTTCTTGGGTGGCATAAAATTGCCTATTTAAGAAAGGTCTAAACATTGTCTAGGACAACTCTGTGTGATAGTTCGTAGCTTGTCTTGTAGATTATTGTAATGAAGGCATCCATGTGGGTTAGCATATTGTACTTATGAATTCTATAATTCTGCATTTGCGGAACAAATAAGAAGTCCATATTTTTTTCTCACATTTTATGTTGTTTCTTTGTTTCTATTATGAGTTTATGGTATTAAGGGGAGCACCCTTCATCACTAAGGCAACCAAGAAGGATCAATTCTCTTTACCCTTTATTGATCAAGTGTTGGACACTCTGGCTGGTAGGAAATATTTTTCTTTTCTTGATGGGTATAGTGGTTATAATCAAATAAGTATAGCTCTAGAAGATCAAGATAAAACCACATTTACATGCCCATGGGGGACTTTTTCATATTCTGTCTTGCCATTTGGCCTGTCTAATGCCCTTGCAACATTTCAAAGAGCTATAATCAGCATTTTTGCTAATATATCGCATGACTGCATGGAAATATACATGGATGATTTCATAGCATTTGGATTCACCTTTGAGGAAGCCATGATGAAGCTTGAAAAGGTTCTTTTCCGATGCAAGGAACATAATCTACCACTCAATACTGAGAAATGTTTCATGCTCATGTAGGAAGGAGTGGTGCTTGGTCATTTCATATTAGCTGCAAGGATATGAGTGGAACCAACTAAGAGTTAATTCTAACATTTCCCATACCTACAAAACCAAAGGATGTTAGATCTTTTTGAGGTCATGCTAGCTATTATAGGCATTTCATAAAAGATTTTAGTAAAATAGCTAGTTCTTTGTATACACTTGTTGACTAAAGAAGTTGAATTCATTTGGACACCCAAATGTAATGAAGTCTTCCTGTAGCTTCAAAAACTCCTCACCATAGCACCAATTATGAAAGGACCAGATTACTCAATTCCATTTCATATTCATACTAATGCATCAGACCATGTTGTAGGTGTTATATTAGGACAAAAGCTTGCTAACCTTGAAAATGCAATCTATTATATTAGTCTATTATATTAGTAAGAGCCTCCATGGTCTTGAACTCAAATACACAGTGACTGAGAAACAACTCTTAGCTGTAGTCTATGCATTGAACAAATTCAGACATTATGTAACTGGATATCCTATTTTTGTTCACACTAACCACTAAGATATAAAGTACTTAATGAACAAACTTTCTATAACTGGTAGATTGGCAAGATGGCTCTTATTGTTGTAGGAGTTTGATATTACCATTATTGATAAGCTAGGCAAGTCCAATGTAGTTGTTGATTATTTATCCAGATTGCACATTGTTGATGATGATCTGACTCCAATTGAAGATATCTTTCTAGATGAGCACTTGTTCCACATAGCAACTCATACACCATTCTATGTAGACATAGCAAATTATCTTGCTACAAATAGAATGCCCCACACTTCTCTCACAAAGATAGGAGGAAGCTAGTAGAGAAAATTTTTCATTATTCTTAGATAGATAACAATCTATTCTATGTTGGACCAGATCAGGTCATGAGGAGATGTGTTAGGGAGGATGAGATATATGACATACTATATGCCTCTCATGATGAGAAAGATCAATACTAAAGGTACTTAGAACTAGATATTATTGGCTAACATTACATAAGGATGCAGTAACTTATACAACCAACTATGACAAATGTCAAAGGATGGGCTACACAACCAGAACAAATGAGATACCACTCAATCCATAGATTGTTGTAACACCTTTTGACAAGTGGGGTATGGACTTCATAGGTCCAATTGAGCCACCATCAAATGGAAAATCCTATATCTTAGTATGCACTGATTATGTAACTAAATGGGTGGAAGTTAGAGCAATAAAAAATGCAAGAGATGAGAAAGTAGCTAAATTATTATATGAGGAAATATTTACACACTACAGAGTTCACAAAGAACTTGTCACAGATCAAGGCACCCAGTTCACATCAAACTTGATCATTGAGGTTATGAAAGAATACATCATAAGGCATTGCAAATCTAGTCCTTATCACGCTCAATAAAATGGGCAAGCAAAGGTCACTAATAGAGTAATTGATACCATTTTGACTAAGATAGTGCAAATACATAGGAAGGATTGGAGCAATAGATTAATTGAAGCTATTTGGGCATACCAAACCACATGGTAAACAAAAACTAGATACACTCCAATTTAACTTGTATATGGAAAAGTAACAATATTACCTATTGAATTTGAATATAAAACATTGTGCACTACTTTGGAATTGAACATCAGTCTTCCTATAGCACAAGAAGATAGACTTCTCCACTTGAACTCATTGGATGAAATAAGAAAGACAAATTTGGAAAGAACAAAGATCATTCAAAAGTAGTGAAAGAAGTGGCATGATGCACATATCCATAATAAAAAATTCCAAGTGGGAGATTGGGCTCTCCTATATGATTCTCAATTTAAAGAGAATCCAGGGAAGTTGCAGACTTGGTGGTTAGGGCCTTATGAAATTTAGTATGTATTTGACAATGGAGCAGTCCAACTAACAACCATTGATCTTGTCCAATTCAAGTTAATTTTAAATGGCCATAGGTTGTGCCTCTATCATAAACCATAGAACAAATATTAGTTCCTACAATAGTTCCAACCAACCAATTTGCTAGCTCCTACAAACACAGTTCCTATAGCAGAGGGTGAAAACCTTCTTCTTGTAGCCATACTATGTCAAACTTTCAAGGAGCCTTTATAATAAAACCTCATTTAATATGAGGTCCACTCTTTCATTCATTTTTATTTTTCTTAATATCAGCTCATGTAATTTCTTTATCTACCATCCACTCACACTCCACGTCACACAAATTCTATTTTTACTTCTTTCAATAAACCATACCATTAGCAGCTTTTCTATGGTCACCAAACTTCACCACCTCATCAATTTGCATGGGGATGTAAGCTCTCAAATTTTCACGTACAATAATTATTTCTCTTTATTCATTTTTAGCACATAGGTCTCAATATTTATCTATAATACTGCATTAAATGTATTGTATAAGCCTTAAGCCACTTTCTCATTCCTATGCCAAAATTTTTAAAGTGTGGACACTTGTCTTATTTTATTGGGGGGCCAAGAAAGTGTATTAATTTAAAAATGTCATCTCCACATTACCCTAGTCATGTCCACATTATAGGCTATACTTTGGCAGCAATCTGATATTTATCTTTAATTTTTAAAATCTTTTTGTATGTGCCATACCTTTTCATTGCGATTTTGCAAAAGATCTCATGTGTTTGACATGATTGAAAGGACTATGAATTATTATGACAACACTTTTAGTTAAACTTTGATGTCCTTCTTAATTAATTGCATCATTATTTTACATTTTGAGCACAATGAAGTCTTGTTAAGAGAATGTGGTAATGACATTTCTCAGAAAGATCAATTTGATATTCTGAGAAGAGGGAATATCTAGAAGTGGAAAAGGGGTAAAACTTATCAAGGTGGTGAGAGTACAAAAAATGAAAGCTAGACATTTTGAAGATGGGAGGATAGTTATAGAGATATGAGTCGATTGTTCATAGTATTTTACTTGCAAATGTTGAACCAGTTTGACAATTTCATGCCTATGGATGGCTTGGCTACTTCCTACAATTAACTGAGCTTAATGAAGAAGTAGCAATGGAGTTTATGATGATATTGGATGAAGGCGAGGCCTAAATGTGGAGATTAAAAGTGATTGCTACTAAGGAGCCAATAGCATAAGTCACAAGATTACCTACTAATGGGAACATTATCTAAATAAGCATGATGCTAGGTTATCATGGGCATAGTTCTCTTAGTTGAGTGACCCTTTACTAGAAATTTCAAACCAAGGGTGTAAAAGATTCTCTTTTCCATCTCCATATCTAGAATTGGCAACCCATATCATCAGATATTTGACCTACATAGGAAAGTTTTCAAACTTGTATGCTCATCATTTTATGTTGCTCAGTTGTATAAGACATAACATTCAAGTTAATGTCCCTAATTTCCTTGATAATATGTTGTGTATTAGTGCTAAAGAAACTAAGAAATGAAAAGTAAAATTTGTTTCTCATCATGCCCTTATCAAACTTTTAGCTGAAAGGTCTCTTAGGGATTTCTCCCCTGCATCATGCGTAGAATTTGCTGAATTTAAAACCTTGCAGCCTCAAGCTAACCATGTTCTAGAAAATTTAGGAAATGAGGAAGAAATCACAAAGCCAAGTCAGAATCTAGCTAAAATAAAAAAAATAACCCTCTCCTAATAAGCCTATTGAGCCTATTTTAGAGGATGATATACCTAGTTCTTCTAGAGATAAAGGCAAATGTAAGGTTGGTAAAGAAAGCCCTAATCTTGAAAAGGAAGCCCAAAACCCCTATGTTAAAGTAACAAAGAGAAAAATTTATGTTCCTGTAGCAACCATTCCTAAAGCATCTATCGCAACCACACCTAAACCAAAGAGGACTAGCAAAATAGTAGAAGTTAAAGAGGTTCCAATGCATCAAAGCCCTCGTATGCAAGGTCGAATATCCACAAGTTCCACTAAAAACCAAAATGCCTTAGTTTAAAAATCTCATGTAGAATCAATGGTTGAGAATATTCTAGATGACTCTCAAGTATAGTTGGAACAACAAAATGTGGAAACACATGAAAATGAGCATGTCAATGAGATACTATAGGAGAATGAGGAAATGTGTAAGTCAAACCCTACTGTTGTCCTAGAAAAAGCCCCTAAAAATGATCAATCTACTTTGCCACCAGTCTCTATATATTCTAATCTTTCTCTCCTACCTTACAAATCCTCTTGGTACACCCAACATTTCTAGCAAGTTGCAAAAGAACAAAAGATAAAATCTATAGCTCAAGAATTTCCTTCATCTACATTTCAATTGATATTGTTTGGTCTGTACAATCACTTCACTTTTCAAAAGGCCTTGTGGAGGCAAGAAAGAGGCCAAATGAAGAAGGCAATATTTGAAAGAGATGAGGAAATCAAATCATTGAAAGAGCAACTTGAGAAACAAAAACAAAATATGAATAAGGCTTTAATGTTAGCTAACCAAGTAGTGGCTTGTAGACCACCACCAATGGTGTATGGAATTTGTTTGAAGGAGTAGTTTCTGTTATTTCAGTTGATGATGACAATAAGAGATATTGATTGTGAATTTAAAAATGCTCAAGATTTTTATAATCTGTATCAGACTTTTCCTTCATGGAAAAATAATTTTTTTTGTGAACTCTATTTTCATAATTTTGTAATTCCACATGAGATAGAGTGGAACCCTCTACTTTACATAGGTGATGTTTACCTTAGCGCTTTGATGTCATAGATGCACAATGAGACAAATTATGATAGATAGTTAAATGTCTAGAGAGATCTTGAGAAATCTAAACCATTACCACTACAAGCTGAATCCCATAAGCCTTGTGACCTTTTAAGAGATTGGTTCAAATTAAACTGTGTGAGACTAAAACTAGAGATCAGGGAGAAAGTTTTTGTAGACAGAGAAAAGGTTTATAGAGAATACCAAACACTTCCACACTTTGCATAGCAAAGAGCAATTGCAAGGCTTAGAAATTGATGGAATCGACTACTAGAAGCTCTCAAAAAGGCTGAACCACATACCACTATCAATTATGAGGGAACTATTAATAGGGTGGCTAAATATATACAACTCCAATGAAAAATTAGAAAAAAGCTATGGATGCCATTAATTTTTCAGCCTCCTACCCTTCTTTGGCCTCTATATGAAAATCATGCTACCAGACTAGACCTATTGGTTGAAGAACACTTGGGTGAACATTGGAGATGCACCAGAGGATTTTTTTACACTTTTAGAAGTGGGAAGCAAGGGAAGACTACAGTGGGATAATTCAAAGCCATGGCAAATAAGTACAATGCTTGAGGACAAGCATTTGAATAGTACAGGGCAAATGATAAGACATATTAATGTCACAAATTTGATATAGTTTTTATAGTTTGAACTTACTCTTTGGACCTTGTGAAAAGCATTTTTGAAACATTTGTTTTAAATATCTTATGGACTTATACCAGATACAACTAGAACTTATTAAACCTATGGATAGTTTGTATGACATACTTTGCTTAATATTATACATAGAATGCCGTATTTCATATAAAAATTTTAAGCTATGTTCTAATATTTGAATAAGAGTAGGAATGTTATTGTGTGTATGTGTTTCAAATGTTTCTAACTTTTAGGAAATGGAGAAGTGATGCAAAGAGTGGTGATTATTGCATTAAAGGAAGATGATGATGAAGATTGATTGTGGCAAAGGAAGCACAGATCAATTTTGATGGATAATTCATGCCTATAGAGGAGTTATTGTTCCAAAAAATTCAGGAAGACCAACTTGCTATATTTCTTGCAAGTTGTTATTCTATTGTTTAGTAATAGATGTACTATGTCATGGTTGATCTTCCACCTTCTTTTCTGGTGATGTTTGTTCAAGACTTTTATGTTATGCTTTTAATAAGTATCCAATCATATATATAATGGATTTTGATCACCTTAGTAAGAAAGTAATGAAGAAATAGACAACGTTGGTTTAAGATTCAGAAGTGTGTTTTCTATTCTTCATGAATTATTTAGTCAATGTAACTTAAGAATGATTTTAATGAAAGAGTGATTTTGGAATACTTCTTGCATTAGTAGATTAGTAGAAGCCAACCAAGGGGCCCCTTGGGAGGTGGAATAGATTTAGGTAGAGTAGATTCATCCCTTGCAATTTTCTATTTTTATATAGATGTATTGTATTAGTCTTGCAACATTGTTACTGTGAAAGTTCATGCAACACTTGAAGAAAATGATCATAATGGATGTTTTGAGTTGTTAACTAGTTTAGATTCATTTTCCAAAGCTTTCCTCAATTATCTATTCTTATTCCAATTATGTTTACTATTCTATATTAGTAGTATAGATTCCTTTTATGCATTTTACCTTCCTATAGCATAGGTGTTAAGACTCTTAAAGGAACTTGGTGCAGATATTATGCTAACCCATTTCAAGTCCTATATCCCTAGGTTGACAATTCAAGTGTATTTTATGATGGAATAGATAGTCTTTAGAATAGATATAGTATCCTTGAGAGGAATAATGGTGTGATTATCTTCATCTATTATGGAACCATACAAAAGCAAGAACTTGAAAAGCTTGATGAATCAATGTCAATACAAAGACCTACCTACAATAAGACTAGTCTTGGTTATCTGTTTAACATGTCTGCAAAGAAACCTAAAAGTAAATTAGATCTAAAAGAGAAAGATAAATCTGATTATAAGATTGAATCTAGTCAATCCTATGACAAACCCAAAGAAGATGGACAAAAGAAGGAAATTGGAAAATTTGATGAAATTAAGCAAGTGGAATCTCCTAAGGAAACCAGATATGAATTTAGAGGTGAAAAATTTTCATGTAATGAAATAGGTCAATAAAAAGAGATTGTACAAATAAATTATTTAGTTATGTTATGAAATTTTACTATCATAATTGTCATGGTATTGGTCATAATGTAATTGATTTTAGGAAACCTGAATATGATAATGATAGAAGAAATAGTAGAATGTCTATAAACACTAACCTTGTAGATAGAAGAAGATCTAATGAAAGAACATCAAGAAAGTAGAACTTATGAAGAAATGAAGAAGATTGTGTGTTTTAAGTGTAACAACTTTGGACACGTAGCCCAAAATTTTCAAGCACCTATTGATCAATAGAATCCTAGAAGAAAAACCACAATATCTCAATTATGCAACAACTTTGGACATACAACAAAATACTAAAGAATGGAAAGAAGAAATCATGGAGAAAACTTCAGAAATGATAGAATGAATCATGGAGGAAACTTTGGAAATAAAACCAACAATGGGAGGAACCTTGAAAATGATAGAAGAAATCATGAAAGTAACTCTGGAACCAAGAAGGACAATGAAGAACAAATAAATGTAGTCAATGAAATTTGAGTAGAACTTAATGAGGAATTTGCAAAGGGATTAGTTATTTCAAAAGAAAAGTTAGATGTTTTTTAGATAGGAAAATTGAAGTCAGTAAATGAGTTTGATTCAACCAAGTTGAATTAAGCTTGCTCACAACATCAAAATTAGAAACTTCATTTAGAGATTGACCTATGAGTAATGAGATTGAGAGAAGATGTATCTTGATGAGTTTTGACTATAGTTAAGCTCACTTACAATTTGGATCTTATCAAAACAATTTATGAAGGAAATAAGAGTTGTTGTTATAACAGAGAAATTTTACTCTATGACAAAAGATGAAATCTTTGTTTCTACAAAAACATTTGTGAAAAAAACTTTTGTGGACCGTTGCCTTGATGAAAGGAAGCTATGGTGAACCTTAGATAGCAATCAAATATTGAATAGTTGATCTTGAGTAGATATTTGATTTTAGAGTGAAATAAATAGTTTTTTCTATTTAGTAAAGTATGCAATCAATGCAATTTCCAAATGAATTAATAAAGTACAAACTTGATTATTTCTACATTGCAATCATCTCAAAAGCTTAGCACACCCAGAAGCAATTTGGCAAAAGTGATTTCAACTAAAACCCTACTCCAAAAAAGGTATTTTATCATTCTTTGCACATAACTTCTTCAAGAAATTTTTATTCAATGTAATCATGGATATGTCAAATATTTTGAAAATTAAAAATGTTGAGAGTCACAAATTAAGGGTTGATCCTATGAAACCCCTAGAGGAAAACCCTAAGTCAGCTTTATCAATTACTCCAAACAACGTAGTTTTCTTGAAAGATGTAGGAAGCTACCTATGTAGCGAGTTTGAAACCATTGGAAGCGAATTTATGAAGAAAGATATGGAAATTTTTTTCAATCATGATATGACTACTAACCCTAGATATGAGCATCTAAAAGACTTAGACTTAGATAGATATTATTTTTATTGAAAACTTGATACAGAAGAATGGACTCAGATCATATCGAGTAGAATTCATAATGGAAATATTTGGATGGGAGACAATCTAGTTGACATCTCTACTGACCTTATTCATGAGGTCACTAGTCTTAGCAAACAAGGAAATGTACCTATTGGTGAGAAACTAGTTAAGAAAGAGGTTGAAAATTATACTAAGGCAGTTTACAATGGTAAAGCAATGGTGATCAACACCATCAAACAACATGATGTAATATTATTAAGTAGAATTATTGTATATTATATTTGTTCAAGTTCTAAGAGTGATGAGTTGTTAGCAGGTTTCGTTTATGCAGCTTATAGTATGTGTGTTCAGAAAGAATAAGTGAATTTAAGTGAGATTCTAAGAGTACAACTTCTTGAGAATCTAGAGAAAATTAAGAGACCTAAGAATAGTGTATTTAGATTCCAGTCTCTAATTAATCATATTTTCTTTCATGTACTTAAGATATTTCCATTTTAATTAGTTACTAATATTATGAGCAATGAAAGATGCACTATGGACAAGATAACAGCTGTGTGTAGAAGGCATCTAGTAGAGAAAATCTTGGACATTGGTAATTTGATTATGAGGACATTTCATAATGAGATGAAACAAAGATTTAGAAGTGCCCCTACAATTGTTGATAGATTTAAGAATGATATATGTTTCATGGTGGATACTGATTTAACCTATATTAAAGCAGTAGAACCTCAGGAAACATTTCTTGAGCCCCTAGGTTATGAATTGAGTGATGATATAGTTATTAGTTATATTTATTAAATATTGAAATCTAATATAGATCAAGCATCATATAGATTTGGAACGTATGAGGAGATAACCTAGTCAGTTCACTAGGCATCATTAGAAAAGACATCTGATTAGAAGATTGCATCTATAATGAGGAAGGCACTATTTAAGGCTGGTATGTTAGAAGAAGAATCACAAGTAGTTAGATAATCAATCTCTGAATTGAAACAAACTTGTGAATAGGGTGTAATGTATGTGACACCTTTGTCAGTTGGTCAAGCATCCAGTGTATCTATTATAGAAACTCCTATAGAACAAATCATCCAATATGTTGTTGTATCAACCAAACAACCAAATGGATCTAAAAGATAGTTAAAAAGAGTTAAGGAACAAGCTACTAGACTAGAGAAAAGAAAGAAGACATTGTTGACAATTGAAGACTCTAGTGATGAAGAAGAGGAACAAGAAGACAAATACCTAGAGAAAGTCATTATTTTCATGTAGTCAGTAGGTAAAACAAGGCAACCCTAGAAACCAAAGATAGAGAATATTAACACAACCATTTTTAATGAAGGTAACTTTGTGCAGAAGAACAAGTTTTATGATTTGTATAGTAACATTGAGAAGGAATAGATTGATATCTCTACTATGAGATATATGATTCTAAATAACTCGAAACTTAGGGATATTAAAGGTTCAATCAGAAAGTCTATGATAGACTTATAGCAAAGAAGACACCAATTAGAGAAAAAGATATGGAACTTTGGAAATCAATGATAAGAACTATCTACAAAACTAAAGATGAAGAAGAAATAAAGAAGTTGATGAGTAAACTAGTACCCTATCTACGAAACAAAATGAGGTCTATTCTATTTATGGGAGGTGATAAGAATATAATAAGAAGTGAAACTACTACAGCTATCAATAAAATGTTGATGGAGGTAGAGACAACTCCTACCACTACATAGAAAACTTTAGAAGTATCAATAAGTGGTGACACTATGCAAATTGTTTAAACTAGTGTCACAATTAACATTGACGATAATCCTTTTGTAAGTTTCGATTAGCCTGAGCCTCATTCTGAAGATATTTAGGATTAGTTGAGATTGATTGAAGAAGAGAAAAGACATATAGAAGAAGAAAAGAAGAAGATTGAAGAAGCCAAGTAGAAATTACTTGAAGAAGAACAGAAGTAGAAAGAAGATGAAATGAGGAAAGAAGAATAAAAGGAGAAAAAATTGGAAAAAGAAAAGAAAGAAGAGAAGGGATGGAAGAAAAAGAGAGAAAATCTACGAAGGTAATAGAGAAGAAACAAGTGGAAGATGAGGTGAAAGCATCTAGCTCATCCTCTCCTATATCTCTTGCTAACCTTATAGGTGATGATGACAATTGATCTAACTTGATCTCATCCTTGAAAATATTATGTGAGAAGAACAAAAAGATCAAAAGCCTACAAAGAGTATTAATGGAGGTGAATGATAGATTACATAGCACCCTCATAGCCAAACATATTGAAGTAAACCTTGAACAAAAAGAAAAAGTGGTTGTAAAATCATTTGATGATGAGTTTACAATTTTTTTGAATGTTTCCAAGTCTAAGGCTCAAACTTCACATGATGCTAATCTTTTTAGCACCATTTTTCAGAATATTTACAATGATTTGCTAAGTCAAAATACTTGTATCAAGGAACTCTGAAGATGACAAAAAGTTGGCAAGGTACTATACATCAAATGTACTTTATCTCATAAGTTCACCAAAGATTTGGATAGGAAGATTCAAGGGAAGTTGAGTGAGCTGGAAGCTCTAACTAGTTAGATACAAGAACCCTCTTGTAGTGTTGATGAATTGGAAGGACAAGTTGTCAGTGTTCACATAGATATCAAGAAAATAGAACTTGAAAAGGAATTAACTTTGAGAAGACTATCAAAATTCAGAGAGTCTACTTCTATGAAGATATCAACCATTGAGAGTTAGTTGGAAGAATGTGTCAAAGCAAAAGACATTTATGCAAACTTCACCTACTCTGACCTTAATGTAGTTGTGATTACATCATATGCCTTATGTTTAATGCTCACTATTGCCAATGTATAAAAGGAAACATAGGAGAAAGGTATGAAAAATTTGAAGGAAAATTTTGATGATTGTATGAAGATATTAATAGCTTGAGGTAGCAAGACAATATTTTGATAGCAGGAAAACAACTTTTTTGATAGTTTTTGAACTTTGTAAACTTTTTCATTGATGTCAAAGGGGAAGAACTTGTAGAAGAAACTTGTGTAGTAAGTTATATATGTAGCAATCATATCCAAAAAGGGGGAGCAATATAGAAATTAAGAATTTGAAATATGAAGTATATGTAATGTAATAGATGATAAGTATTGTGAGTTTTTGTAAAGGTTTTGTCATTTAGTTGGTTTTCCTTACCTTGTTGTCATCAATGCCAAAGGGGGAGATTGTTGACAATTGGCTTTATGCAGTGATGTAATTTTTGTCATTAATGGCAACACATGATGTACTTACTTGTAGAAAACATCACTAATAAATATACTTAGCTTTTGGTACTTAGAAAATTGTCTAAGTATGAAATTGGTTTACACCAGTACATTCATTTATATGTAAAATGTTTTTGACATCTTATTATGACTAGTGAACATAAATGGAGATAGTATAAATGTTGATGATGATGCATCCTTGGACATTAGTATGGACAGTACAAAAAAGAGATACTCATGATTTACCAGTGAAATAGAACAATAGAATTTAAATAATTACTTGACCAATTAGGGCCGACATCCCAGATGTTTACTCTAAGTTGGGAAATTATATTGTGGTCTTAGCTAACTTAGCAAGAATTTGTGAAAAGGCATGGTATTTATGGAAAGTCATTTTGTGAATTCATAAGGGAGAAGAAATGTGGGATTGTAATATGAAAAGTGATATGCGAACTTTTTGTGAAGTGATATATGCAAAGTTTTTGAGAACTTGATTTCATAATCTTAGATCAAGCTGAGGTTAGAGATTAGCCAAGAAAAAAGGTACAACATCTACATACTTGAGAAATAATTACTTGTTTAGGTATTAAGCTCTTCTTGTAATTTGAAGTGCATGTTTGGGTAATGAGCTCTTCTTGTATCCACTGTACTACAACTCCTAACAGGGTTGGAATCTCCTAGTAGGAATCCAAAGTCTCCTAATAGGGACTCTCCATACTTAATTTTTTCACTAACTCCTAACAAGGAACATATATATTAGTATATTATGCTATGGGTATCGTCCCCACTGGGGTTTTCCCTTCGCCAAGGTTTCCCTAGTTAACAAAATATGGTGTTATGAGTTCTCTTAATTCATGGTTACTATTATTGTTCAACATTACTTGTTTACTTTCTTACGCATGGTTCAAAGTGATTAATGATATCAATTTGGGAACAAAAGTATATAGAATATTGATTCAACCCCACTCTTAGTATTACCTATTTCTAACACTAGGATCTTGGGAGGACATGCAAATGGATCTATGGTTTTGAAGATGGAAGGTTGATCTTGTTTAGGAAGATTGATCTATTTGTGATTTTTCACAGAGCATTTTCAAAGATCTTAAAAGATGGCTATGAGAGGATTGGACCTTGGGATGATTGTGAATCTCCACAATATAGTGGAGAGGAGGATTAATGAGACAATAGCTCGAGTGGACATTGGGTTGATGTTGATTTTTCTAAAAGAGTTGAAAAATAGAAGAAGGAAGTTGTATGCTATTGGAGTTGGAGTCTACTAATCTAGAAGAGTGTTGTCTAGCTAGTTAGAAGAAGATGGCGCAGCAGGCTCAAGATGGAAGAGGTTGGTTTTGTTAATCAATTTGTGGAGTCTGATATAGAACCTAAAGAGTAACTAGATGTTGTTGCTAAGGATATTCCTAACCTTGTTGATGATGGGATGCAGATCAGTTTTTATAATTAGTTGGTTTAGTCTGACATGGAGATTGGAAAGAACTCAATCGTGGATTATCCATTTTTTGTTGGTGATGAGATTTTGGAATGTGTTGATGGAGATCTACATATCTTTACTGATTTGGGGTTTGTTTCCATTGGTTTGGATTCATTAGTTTCTAATGTGAGTGAGGGTTTGTTGATGAAGCATTATGTTAAGCTTGTTCTTGGGAGTGAGCATGTTGATTGGATGGTTGAGATTCTAGTGTTCAATAGAGGGATGTGGATGATGTGTAGATTGGATTTCTTGTCCCTGATGTGATAGAAAGATTTGATGAAGATGAAGATGGTTGTATATCTTTCTTTTGGTGTCAAAGTGTGGGACACACTTTTCTATCTATGTAGGGAGTTTAATGCAGGAGCATTTTACATCAAAAAATAAAGAAAATTTTCAAACAAAAAAATAGAGGAGAGAGAAAATTAGAAAAGTTAGAGGAAAATTGAATATATTTTTTTAAAAGGAAAAATGGAGAAAAAGAGGAATTTCTATTTTCAAGGTGCATAGGTGGCATAAATAGAAAACATAAATTAAAATGATTGTCATTCCATTTATTGAGGTGTGTAGGTGGAATTCTAGAAGTTTGTGGAAATTTCCTTAAATCATGCATTTAATATTTGTTGGGCCACATGGTGGTGCTTAGTAGTATTTGGGTGGGAATTAAATATTTGTTGTAAGTTAGTTGTATTTACCTTTTATCCCATATTGGTTGTGTTTGTAACATCTTGGGTGGTAAGTGCCTATTTAAGAAAGGCATATGAGCATTTCTAATAAAAGGATTCAAGGTGTGAGATCTTCTTAATAGAAGCTTGGAGAGAAGGAGTAAGAAGAGGATCAAAGTTTTATAGAGTGTGTGGACAGAGTACCAAATTTGAGGCAGCTTACTCTTGGATCTTGGATAAAGTTTGAGAAGGGCTAGTAGTTGAGGCTTTGGAAATAAGGAGATTGTTTGGTGGGCTTATGAGCACATGTTTAGATCTTCCTTGGAGGTTTCTACTAGAGTGTGGATTAGGACTAAGTATATTTTGGATTGGATCTTGAGGGATCTTGTAGAACTATTACATGCTTTGTATTTGGTCATAACCGGGAAGGCCTTACAGCTCAACACATTACATGTAATTACTTATTTTATTAATAAAGAGTTGTGATTTAGTATAAGATCTTTCATTATTGTTGCATTTTCAATGCATGGCTATTTCCTGAAGGCTATGACATCTCCTTTGGGGATTCTCTTGCCTTGCACTATGTTAGATGGTATCAAAGCAAAGGTTGTTCCTAAGCGTGTAGACAAATTGCCAAAGTTGAGGCAGTTTGTACTAGGACCTTGGAAAGACATATAAATGGATCTATAGTTGCAAAGAGGGAAGGTTGATCTTTTCAATAAAGACACAACCATATTGAAATCAACATCATGCAAAGATAACAAGAATGATCAATCAGTTAGGATCTAGTACTCTTTTAATCTTTACATTAAGTGCTACTAATACAAAGTGGCCTAATGTTCAATGTCTTCTATCTAATGATGTATTTTCTCAAATAAAATAAAAAAAAACACCTAGAAAATGTCATCAATAACCCCCATATGACATCATTTTACTTACATAAACATTTTACAATATTCTATGAGGAGGTGATTGAAAAATTCCTTAGAGAAAAAGACTATTGGTGTAGCTATGAATGGAAAAATAGAGAGGTATTTCTCATGTGGATGGGTTTATTTGGCTCCACAATGCATCGGATATGAACAAACATAACTTGAAAAATTGAGTTGAGGTTAAAAGGTCTCAAAAATATTTTGACATGTAGGTTAATGCTTGGAACCCTCATTCTACATCCCACATAAATAATTTATTTTTTTGTTCTCTACTTGATGACCAATGCTTGTTGACCACAAATGGGTTCTTTTCTACAAATCCTTACCATGCTTATGAAGAGTTAGTGAACCATGTCCAATGGCACACAAAATGCACTAAAAGAACATGTCTTTTCAAGAAAGGAAAGAAAATGGAATGTCATTATAAAGCTCCATGGAAAGAAAAAAGTACATTTTCTCTTATACTTGATGATATTGGGAAGAAAAAATATGAACCTAGTAGAAATGATGAAAGGTTAAACATACAACCGTAAAATAATTTTGATATGGAGAGAAAACATAGATTGCTAACCTGTTGTTTCATGAGAGCTTGTTCTAAAATAAATTTCCATGTATGCATGAAAGAAAAAGAAAACATTAGAGACTTGCACTAAAATGTTGAAGAGAATAGAAACAATGCAACATGCAAAACAATCAGCCCTCGTTGCTTTTCAAAAATTCATGGCTCAACTTGTGGCTGACCACAACATAGGAGCACAAGAAACATGTTACACACTCCAAAATTTGTCACTTTTCATTTGCAATCAACCATTCACACCTCTAAATGTTGGGCAAAAATTTTTCCATTGAATAAATAGAATGTATGATGAGAGCCAAGTTTATCAAAGCTTCTTGCAGGCCTATATGAATCGACCTAATAAACTGGAAACAATAACACTATTAGAATCTTCAAGATCTTACTCCTACTTAGCAAGTTGTCACAAATACAAATGGAAAGAAAGATCTATAAAAGTAATTCTCAATGTGCTCCCAAAGTTCTATTCCGTTCCAAAGGAGGACTCAAAACAATTTGAAATATTTTGTTGGAGTGAACTGTTGTTGTACAAACATTTTTGTTATATAGAAAATGACATTATCCTTAATAAGGATTCAATCACTCCTAACTAGAAGAAGATGAAAGCAACTAATGATGATGTCTAGCATGTTATTTCCAACAACCATGATGAGATATGTTTAGAGGATGATCATAGTGATAATGAAATGGATATGATGGAGTTAATAGATATGAATGAATATAAATTACTTTCTCAAATTAGCCCCACAAATAAAAAAGCCATAAATGACCTTTACTTGTTGGGTAGGCACAGTTTTGGTACCACTTACACATGGGATCATATTATTGTGCATGAATAGTTGTAAGAGATTGCAACACAATATATAAACATGAAAAAATATCAAACCAAGTTGAATGCATGCTATTGAATTCTTTGGATTTTAACTATAAATTATTGAAGGAGAAAAGGTGGGTTCTCAAAATTATTATAGACCATAATACATGCCCCTTTGTTGAACCATTGCATATTATTATACAAGTAAAAAATGGTACAAGAAAATCCTACTTGATAGCTTGCATCAAAATTGTACTCAGAAACAACTTGTGCTAGCAGAAAAACCCACTCCTAACACTAGCCCCTACAAGAGTTGCTACATTTAACATCAATGCATCAACGATACTTTCAGTGCTCAAGATTCCTATTAAATAAACACAACCCTTGCAAGGTCAAGCATTGAAAACATTCCAAAAAGAGTTAAAGTGGATCAAATATATTCTCATTGATGAAATAAGTTTCATAGGCCCAAAACTACTTACCAAAATAGATAAAAGACTTTGTGAAGTATACCCCACAAGAAAAACCTATTCCTCAGTGGTAACTCTATTATTTTTGTTAGAGACCTTGTAAAAATACCTCTTGTGATGGAAATTCCAATTTATGCATCATAATCAATTGCTAAATTTTAGTGGGAATAATTCACAATAATAGTCACATTATAGTCAGTTTAACATCAACAAGGAGAGTCCACAACACAAGCACAATTTCACAATGTGTTGCAAAACATACGAAATGTTGAACCAAATTGGAAAGATTGAGAGCTCCTAAAGATGCACATAGAGAACCACCTCACTATGATAGAAAATGATCAGTTTGATAAGTTTTTGCATTTGTTTTCCACAAATGATTTAGTTAAACTACACAACCTAAAACTGCTATAATTTTTGAACTATCCAATTGTATCGAGTTCTTCAACAAGCACTAGAAATATAGAAGAAAACATGGGCATTGATGAACAACTCAAAAGACATGTGATATTGTGTAAAGGAAAACATGTCATGCTCACAACAATATATGGATAGAAGCATAACTTATCAATGGAGCTTTGGGTGATGTTACTGAAATTATATGCACACCTACTTCAAAAGCACCTAACATTCCAATGCACTTTTTGGTAAAAGTTGATAATTATAGTGGCCCAACATGGAATAAAGATGACCCTAAAACAATATCTATAGTCCCTATTTCATTGGGGAATTGATGAAAGATACCACTCCAATGGCAAGGGACATAATCATACATAAATCCCAAGAGCTAACATTGAATAAAGGAACTATTGATATTAGTACTATGGAAATACAAAGGGGAACATTCAGTATAGTGTCTAGAGCTAGATCTTGATATGATCTTTACATTAGAACAATTTTAATCTATGAAAGATATGCCAAAAGTTAAGGAAATTCATACATAATTCTTAGAAAAAAAGAAGAGACTCACTTGCAACAACTCTCTCTAAATAAA
The DNA here is from genome assembly GCA_028749045.1 of Cupressus sempervirens. Lineage (NCBI taxonomy): Eukaryota > Viridiplantae > Streptophyta > Pinopsida > Cupressales > Cupressaceae > Cupressus > Cupressus sempervirens. Next base: position 284,755,888 of record CM053787.1, read on the forward strand.
AAATTTAGGTGGTAGATTCCATATTGTACATCTTCAACATTTCCATTTCACATCCACTCTACAAAAAATAAAATTAAATATGATATTTAACTCTTAGTGCCTTGTAGAATTTATTGCATTATCATGATTTCCTTCTAAATATTATTTTACAGATGCCAATTTCCATGATTACAACATTTCTACAAAGAAAATGAAATGTAGTGAGACCTAAGAAGTAAAACTCAATTTTCTTTAGATTTTAATATTTTTCTTCTAGTATTTTTAAAGATATATGATTGTGTTTATCATCACCCCTTCCCCAAATAGTTTTTACATCACCTTTTGACACCTCTTGCATTGAAAAAAGGTGCACTCTCCAAAAATTGTTCTCCTTTCATATTCCTTTTGGTTCTTAAAAATTTTAGTAACTATACTCCATCTATTCTTTTAAAAGACTCAAAATTAATCTCTTTTTCCCTCTTCTCCATGTCCACAAAAAGTTTACAAATACAAGATGTTGGTAAAATGAGGCTCACTAATAAATTTAAAGATCAGAATGGAGTGGCCTAGGTGACCAAAAAAGTAGAAGCCTCGAAAAAATAAATTAAATCTTAGCTCTATGTCACCTCCAACATTGCAACACATACTATTATAAAAGAACATATGGGTATGTGTAGGATCATGGTCAACCAAACCATGCTATTAAGTGGCAATAAACAATCAGAAAATCAGGGTTATGTCAACTTGATGTGCAATTTTCTACTTGTTATTAACTTTATATCAAAAAGTTGAGAGAAAAGAATATCTACAAAATTGAATCTAGTTTCTAAACTACTAGGACTTATCTCAAAAAAAAAAAAATTGATTGGTCAAAATTCTAAATTTTAATGCAATATTACAAAACTTTTAGAACAAAAATAAGTAGACATAATTTTGACCACCTTAATCAAAACCAAATGACTATATTTTTTAATAATATTCTAGATATAAGTAGTAGGCTCATGCCTAGATGTGACACATATTTTTGGGTATTTTTATTCTAAATAAATAATAAATAAATAATTTTTGACTTTAGTAATTTTGGAATAAAACAAACTCTCGTGTCTGACCACCTTAACTAATTCAAAACTCTACAAAATTCAAATTTTCACTTTTTTCCTCTATAGTAGAAGAAACATAGAATGTGATGCATCTTTTGGATTTAAAAAATGTTGTACCATTTCAAAGTTATAGCTCTTTTCAAGTAGTGTGCTAGTTAGCACTCTATATGTAACTCCATTAGAAAATAAGTAATAATTACTTAACTAACACATAATTTTACAAACCTTACATTTATGGAAAGATAAGAACATTCTTAAGAAACCCTTTTCATTTCATCAAATTTTGGTGAGAAAAAAGTTGTCAGCTACATGTTTGAAGTAAAAATCACATAAAAACATGCCAAAAGCACATTTTTAGGATGTTTCTAAAGTTGACCATATAGGTTTGGTATAAAAAGATATAGTAGACCTTATAAAGATATTAATTTTTTTCATTTAGTATTAAGGTGGGTGGAAAAAAAGTTGGAATAGATTTTGAAATGGTTTCAGATATTTTAGAACTACAAAATTTTTAGATCACCACTTTTTGGCACACCATAATCTTGCACATACCCATATGTGTCTGGAGTCAATGGAGAGTGTGTCTACAAACTAATGTCAAGGCTTAAGGAAGAAACATAGTCACACTCATGCCCCAAGAATGAAAAAGTACTCTACATTAACAATATATGCTACTTCTCTTTGAGATGTTTCCTCTAATTCAAGTTAGTTTTGTTCTTATTATTTATTCTTCCCTTATTATCTATGTACCTATTAGTGTAACTATTGCACCTTGTTCCATGCAATTTCTAGTTGTGATATCTTAAAATGGATGCACTTTATTTTGAGACCTTTTATTCCTCCTTAGTGTGGTTTTAGTCTCTTTTCCTTCTTTTCTTCTATTTCACTCTTCTTCTTCATCTCTTTCTCTTTGACATGGTTTTTTAGGTGTCATTTTGTCACCATTTTGACCATATCTCCTATTAGACCTATTATCTTTTAGTTTCACATGTAACACCTTCTAGAGTTTTCTATGGCATTTCTGACCTATCCACTAGGACTAGGTTCACCTCGACAATGTTGACCTAGACTAGGTTGACCTAGGTCAACCTAGTCTAGGACTAGATCAACCCAAGTTTACCTAGTCTTTCATTATTTCAATGTTAAAAGCCCAAAAGTACTTGAATTTTGCAATTAGTTTAATTAACTTTGACGTCATCCTAATTTTTTTCCTTCCTGAAAACTAATATATAAGAGGCTTGGGGACTTCATTTTCATATCTCATATTTGCAATACATCCATAAGAAAAAAAAAATTTATGACATTTTTCTTCTTCAAGGATCATCAAGCATTCAAGCCTATGCATCTCCTTCTCACATGAATCTTCTTCCTTCAAGGTGGTAGTGGAGTTTGGATCTAAGGAGAAGATCTATAATTCCAATCGAATCATATTTTTTATTGTTCATCCATGGGATGTCACATACAATTTCATACATATAGTTTTGGCTTATTTTGTGTCTTTATGATTTCATTGATTCAAGGCTATTACATTTACATACTTGATCATATATCAAAGTCAATTGCATCTTCAAAGCTGATTGTATCTTTCACTTGATGTTTCTATGATCTACTATATTGAAGCATTTCTTTTATGAATTGTATTTCAATCCATGGTTAATAACTTAACCTAGGGATTGACCAAGGAAATCCCAAGTTGACTTAGTCCTTTGTCTCCATTTTTGGGGAGAGTTATGAGTTCTGATTCTTTCATCATTTTATTCTAAGATCCATGGATGAATATTTAGAAATAGACTAGATTGACAAGTTTTGGAGCGAAAATACATCTTCATGTATGAATTTCAAGGTGATTCTTTCATATTTTATCTCCTTTCATATATTTACCCTATATTTACATCTTAATTGTGCTAATTATGTTTATATAACATCTAGATTCACATTATATAAGAAATTGGTTCAACTTCACATTCACACTATTCTCTCAAGAGCTAAAGAGTACATTTCTTTGTATTGCATTCTCCTTTATAATTTTAGTTTAGTATTAGTCCCCTTATTCCTTTTGGTTCTAGCTAGTTTAATTTGGATTAGAAGTGGAATCATTTTTTGAAACTTGCCTCTTTCCCTCACATATACATAGTTGAATGGCTCAGTGCCTTGTAAAGTGGATCTCTACATCCTATTAAAGCACGTTCATTTTACCAATGAACATTTTTATGAACCTAAACTTATTACCTTCTTTCTTAGAGTTAGATATTCTTTTTTTGGCAATCTCTCTTCACTGGCCTCAACTTCACCACTGAGCATTTTGGTGAACCCAACCTTGTGCCCCTTTCTTATTTGAGTTATATTGTATTACCTCTCTTTGTATGATAGATTTTGGCATATCTAGATCAATGTTATATGATATTTCTTGCATTGGTGATATTTAAATCTCCTTTTGCATTTTTTAATATAGATTGCATTGTATATAATTTCACTTAAAAAATTCAAAAAAATAGAATTTGGTTCATTGTTATATTTTATATTCCTTATACTCATTGTATTTCCCTTCAATGGGGTTGTTATATTTATTTTAAACTTATCTTCATGATCTTCAAGATATTCCATTGTATTCATATGATGATGCTTTGATATATTGTTTTATTGAGGCTCGTCATCTTAAAGATGATGTTGATCAACCTTGACCGATTCATGATGTTCCTAACTTTGATAGTAGTGCTATTTGGAATGAACTCTTGGATAGGAATATTGACTACTCTTTTCCTCATGAAATTTTTTCCTCTAATGTGTTCTTCCCTCCTTTGATGATTATCCTATTTGGCATGAGCTCTTAGATAAGGGACATAGTTTATTACCTTTCTCACAAAACACATTATGATCAACCTCTTTCTTTGCATTTGATTGATATTCCCTCTATAGATTAGGCTTTGATGAGTTATTTTTCTCTTTCTCATAAGTACCTTAGTGATAGAGGACCCTACATTTGATGCTCTTTATTATTCTTTTGACAACATATCTTACTTCAATTTAGGTCTTGTTGAAAAATATTATTCTTATGGCCTTACTTTTATAATTTCCAATTTAGATCCTAAGGATCCTCCTTATATTGATTATCTAAGTGGCTTGTCACCTCATAAAGATTGGAAAACCCTAGATTTCAATATAATATCTTTTTTTTTTTAACTTTATATATCTAACACCTTTATTTCATGAGTATAAGCATATTGAGTTCTTCTCTTTACATTTCCATATGATTAAACCTAAGAGATATTCTTTATCTATGCTCCATCCTTCTTTTCAATTCATTTCCTATTTTACATTTCATATGACTTGCAATATTGAACACTTTTTCTCATGATCATTTTACTTGATACACCAACATCCCTATTATGTTGCTCCTAGTTATGTGACATTGATAGCCTATCTTCTAGGGGCTTTTTGTCCTACTTTATGGAGCTAACATAATAGTAATTCCCCTCATCTCCTCACTTAGGGGTACAAGGACCTATTTCTTCTTTCTATCTACATTTTCTCCCTTTGTTGACTTGTTTTCATTTTACATGATGACATGTTTTCTTGTATTCATTTATTGTGAGTACTTGTAGACTAATATCCCAAGTGTAATCTTATTTTTTCTTGCCATCACATGTCTAGTATAAATTAGAATCACTTAGGGAGGCATAATTTTTTTCTTCTTCTCTTATTTCTAATATAATTTATAAAATTTTATTCTCTTATGATTTGATGTTTTCTCTTGCATGCATTTATTGTGTTACATAGGGATTAACATCCTATGTCCAATCTTATGATTGCAAGTGCATCTTTATTATAATAGAATGTCTCATTTAGGAAATATATTGAATTTTCCTTTTATTTTCTCTTAAGGGTCCATTTCCCTTTTATTATCTTTTTCTGATAACTAAGTGGGCATAATGTTATATGCTTTCATCTTCTTACTTCCATTACTCTACAGATCATATTACTCTATGGTATAATCTTATCTTTGGCTATGAAAATCTTTGTTATTTTTGGGATCATGTGTCTATTGCCTAGAAAATTTCTTTTTATACCTTGTATTCTAATGCTTCTCATTTGATAATCATCTATAGTTTACATCATATGTGATATCTATTTTTATAGATTGTGTATCCTATGATGTTTCTTGTTCTATCCTCTTATTATATGACATTACTATATAATATTTCTTGTTGAATATTAGATATTTTGTAGATAGCTATTGGTTGTTTCCTACATCTTTATATCTCATGATATATTGTGACATAAACTTAATATAGACATTATTTCTTGTCTCATGCTTGGGGGGAAAGGCCTTTTGTATATTATTTTTCTCTCCTTGTCCAAAGATTGACTTTCCTTAGTATAGTGGAATTTTTTTATTACAAGACATTATTTTACTATAAGGATTTGTGTCTTGATCATGACTCTCTCTTATAAAAGGGGTGCATGTCTTTGACTATCACCTCTTCTTTATTCATAAAACTATGTTCATTATAAACATTTTTCCTTGTTAAGTGTTCTAAATCTTGTCATCATTCATCCAAGGTTTCCTATTTCACCTACACATGGAGCTAAATAGGTGCATCTTTTTTCTTCTTGGAGTATTATCTTCATTCATGCAAATCCTCTTGAAAGTAGATGACTTGTACACAAGATCTCTTCCTTTCAAGGGTATCTTCTCATTAGTGCCTTATACTTTCATTATCTATCTATATTCTTAGCTTATAAGAGTATATGCACTTTGATAAGTTTATGGCATACATTTTTTATAGAGGATATCTCCTTTTTTATTGAATTAGTTATCCTTGATCCTCTTCTTTGCAATATCTATGGCTATATAATCATCCCAAGGATGGGAGTTATATATACACCCTCTTTGTACATACTTTCCATGAAGTTCAAATATGGATTATGAGTATGGTTTGGAGTACTTCAGCCTTAAGTGCTTGGTATGATTTCTAGGTCATCCAAAAAACTATGCATTGTTTCTTAATGTCTCTTTACAAGCGCATATGCTAGAACTTATACATATGGATAACTCTAAATCCTCTATGGGTATCAATGATACTTATCCATCTTGAGGAAACACACTTTTCTTATTTTACTTTTCTAAATCCCTCCTAGGATAATGCACACACATAGTCACTACAAGTTGATACTAGGAAACTAATCCATAGGTGGACATAGGCACACACACACATGCATGCATAAGCCATTGACAGGTGCATAGGATTGACTACTAGGCACACAAATCTACTAGACCATCTGATCTTGATTTTTTGGTTTTTTGTTTTTGGGATTGACTATCATGTACAAAAACATTCTAGACCATTCAATCCCTTCTCATTGTGATTTACAATAGGGTACACAAACCTTAGTAGGATAGATAATCTCTCTCTCTCTCTCTCTCTCTCTCTCTCTCTCTCTCTCTCTCTCTCTCTCTCTCTCTCTCTCTCTCTCTCTTTCTCTCTCTCTCTCTCTCTCATATTGGGGGTACATAATCATGAGGGACATGCTCCTTTGTGGTCCACTTGCATTTCCTATATGATCACTTATTTTTTTTAATATCTTTCCAAACATGATATTAGTGAGTGAGATGTTTCTTTAGCTAAGGTCTATGTTACTAGTTGTTTTGGGCTTTAGTACTAACCCTTTTTTCTGTCTTTTTGGATTTGTTTTCCCTTTTTTTCTTTGTTTTTGTGCTCTTATGCATTGGAAAAAAGTTAGGATCATAGCTTTTGGGGATTATCTCCTTAATCGTAGTGATGTTCTACCTTAATGTGACATTGGCTTTCTTCTCTCCTTCCTTTACTAAGAGTATGACTTGCCTCATATGCCCACTAAAGTGGGGGCTAAATTTACCATCTTCAAATGGAGGCACTTCATTTTGAGATCTTTTCATCCTCCTTAGTGTGGTTCTGGTCTCTTCCTCCTCTTCTTTTCCATTTCACTTTTTTCATCATTTCTTTCTCTCCAACATGGTCTTCTAGGTGTTATTTTGTCACCATTTTTTATCATATCTCCTAGTGCACTAACTATCTTTTAGTTTTACCTATACCACATTCTAGAGCTTTCTATGGAGTTTATGACATTTCCACTAGGACTAGGTCACCATGGACTATGTCAACTTGGACTAGATCAAAATAAGTCAACCTAGTCCATGATTAGGTCAACCTAGTCTAGGACTAGGTCAACCCAAGTTGACCTATTCCAAATTGATTGTGGAGTTTAGAGCCTAAAAGCTCTCAAGTTTACCAATTAGTTTAATTAACTCCCCCATTGGCTTGAGTTGTTTTCCCATCCAAAAACTAGTATATAAAGAGTCTTGGGGGATTAATTTTCATATCTCATCTAATTAGAAAGACATCCACAAGAAATAAACTAATTAAGGTGTTCTTCTTCAAGCATCTTCAAGCATTCAATCCAAGGCATCTCCTTCTTGCATCAAGCTTCTTCCTTCAAGGTGATAGTGGATTTTGGCTCTAAGGAGAAGATCTATCATATCAATCCATTCAAGTTCTTCTATTATTCATCCATGGAATTCCACATACATTTTCATACATAAGGTTTTGGCTTCTTTGATGTGTTTATTGTTTCTTTGAGTCAAGGTCATTACATTTACATGTACTTGATCATATATCAAAGTCAATTTCATCTTCGAAGGTAATTGTATCTTTCACTTGATGTTGTTCTAATCTACTACATGCAAGCATTTCCTTTATTATTTAAATTTCAATTCATGGTTAATTCCTTGACCTAGGTTTCACCAAGGAAATCCCTCATCAAACCCCAACCCTAGAAGGATTTCTTTTCTACATTGATTTGTGGGTGGTTAGTAGAAGGATTATGGATCTGGAACCTACCTTTTGAGATCTTTCTAAAGATTTAGTTTTAGGTCTTCAGACTATGTCAACATGGTTGTAAGACATCTTCCCAATTTGACCTAGTCCTTTACTCTCAATTTTAATGGACATGTCTAGGTTTTGTTCCTTTCATCATTTTATTCCATGAATGGATATTTAGAAATAGTTTAGTGCATCAATTTTTGGAGCTAAAATACATCTTCCTCTACACATTTCAAGGTGAGTCTTCCATATTTTATTTTATTTCATATCTTTACCCTAGATTTACATCTTAATTTACCTAATTGTGTTTACATAGCATCTAGATTCACTTTACTTAAGAAATTGGTTCAATTTTACATTCACACTATCCTATCAAGGGCCAAAGTGGACATCCTCTTGTAATGAATTGTCCTTTATAATTTGAATTTATTATTATCCCCCGTATTCATTTTGGTTCTACCTAATCTAATTTGGATTAGAAGTGGGCTCATATTTGGAAGTTTTCCTCTTGCCCTCACATATACATATTTGAATGGCTTAGTTCCCCATAAAGTGGAGGTTTACATCCTATTAAAGTACTTCTATTTTACCATCGAACACTAGTTATCATTATATTTATATTTAGAGATGATACTTGGAGGTGGAGACTTTGATTTGAAATGACTGAAAAATATCATTTTCTACTATAATTTAATGGTTACCAATGAACACGAGGATAGCAATAGCATTGGCATGGAATTATAAAAACTTAATAAAAAATGATTAATCTTCTTCCTTTTGTACCCTTCTATCATCATTTCCTTGTCTTTTGATTCTATATTACTAACCATAGGAAATGCCTTGCCTTGTGTAAATATCTCTGGTAACCATTGTGTAAACAATAAACTATGTATAGTTTACTCTACAAACCATCTAATCTTGTAACTGAACTAAGAAAGGTGACCAATCTAGGTCTATGTTAAAACCATGTTTCTTTGATTGAATTTAGCCATCATATTGGTTATTAGAATTGGTTCCCATTATGCATGTCATTTAAGTCATGGAATTGGAGGATTCATAGTAAAACTTAACTTAATGCAACGTTAATGAAAAATGGTTATGTCGGTTAATGTCTAGACTCACTAAATAATGTACCCATGTGTGTTAAGAGTTGGGCTTCCATTTGGGTAGGGAAACAACATAATCCCCCTAATAGGTCATTGGGGTCTATAGAATTTTCCACTAGAATTTTTTATAATGATTTACTTTTGCCTTCTATAACCAAATTGTCAGTGACCCCTCCAAAAATTCATCTTGTATGGATGAACTTGTTGTCATTATTTATTCTCTATTCTACAATCCTCATGTCTATCCATTTTTTTCATATTCATCTCCTACCTATCAAATTATATCTACTACCTATTTTCTTGGCTTAATATATGCATTTATTGGACTAATTTTTTTACTATGGAAAAAATGATTTATTTATTTTAATGGATTCTTAGATTTTATTCATATATGTCAAGATGGGTATGTATGTAGGATATTATGTAACTCCACATTTGGATAAACCATGTTATCCTATAAAGATTCATGAAATGGGACTTTGATACTTAAAATTATAACTAATAAAAGATTGTTTATGTTATCATGTTGAGCTATTTATTTTTTCTAACATCTGTGTGCTTTTGATGCTACTTTGTCACACAATTACATTACTCCCTTTACTTTTTCTTTGTTAGACTTCCTCATTGCCAAACTAGGCATATTTCATGTTTGGAAACCTTTCAAGGAAGGTTAATAGCTTCATGGTGGGGTGGTAAAACACTCTCACAATATTCTCTCCATTTTGTATTCTTAAAGAAGTTTATGGAGCTCATGTCATCTTAGTGATCATGTTCACAACATGTTGGTTTTCTAGTAACTGATTTATTGTATCTTTAGTATATCAAGTTCATAAATCTTGACAGAACGTATTTTTTTAAATTTATAACTTATCATTTTATCTTATTTCTTCATATATGTATATATATTTCTTTAAATTTAATAGAAATTGAAATTTTTGATTGGTCAATGGCCTAGACTCTTGTAGACTTTTTTACATTTTGTTGTGATTAACTACATGACACTTGTTTTGTACTTGCAATCTTTACACTCAATAACCCAACATAGTTTACATTTTCCATGGATCACATTAGGGATACTATGGCAGCTAAGAGAAATGACCCAAACCTAAATGATTTAACAAATTACATTTTGATGTTCATTCTGAGAAAAAATCCTTTCAAGAAAGCTGAGTGTTGTTCTATTGTCTCAAAATGATGAAAAATTCTTTGAATGTACTTTGATATTATTATAGTGAATGCCTTTGGTACACAATTAATTCATATGTTTTCTATTCATATATTTTATTATATAAATTAAATATTTGATAGACCTATATATATATATATATATATATATATGTATGTATGTATGTATGTATGTATGTATGTATGTATGTATGTATGTATGTAAATTTATTGTAATTATAATAATATAAACAATTTTAAGAGGGAAAGAACAATTATTAGTAAAATAAATGATCATGACAAAAAAATTTGATTTATAAGTCTAGAATTAATTTCATTATTTCAACTAGAATCAAATTTATAAAGTTTCTATTATAAAAGGTTTATTATGTAGGAAGAAAACATTCTCATCTCAGGAATATTCTATGTAAAGGAGAAAGATTGGCTGACAGCTACAAAAGAAATCCCAAACAACACTCTTAAAAAAATAAAAAATTGGTTTAGAGATTATGTACATGTCATTTAGAATTTAAATTAAACATGGACATAGAAACAATTACAAATTTGGAAGAGGAAGAGACTCAAATCCCTATAAAATAGGAATATCACCACTTGTTTTGTTGTTGTGTGATTTTATTTTCTATTTTTTTAATCTATTAAACATTTATCATGTTATCAGTATGGTGGATTTCAAATGAGTATTTGCAAAATATTACATGGCACTAGGTATAATAATGGTTTGTGAGGTTTTGAATCCTAAGTATTATCACCCCTCTTTTCACATTCCACTTACAATCACAAGTGCAAATAAAAGTTGCAGGCTTCCTCCACTTTTGTGCAGAGATGCATGAAAAAATGAAAAGGGTAATATGTTTCTAGAAGTAATTTTAATATATTCTTTGAGGATTCTCCTCCTACTAATAATAAAGAGGATATTATTATGTCTCATATTCTCTCCCTTGTTTCTCAGGAAATGAATTTTTATCTTTTGTGTCGGATCTCTTTGGCTAAGTTGGAGGAGGTGGTCTTTGATATGCCTAAGGAAAAAGTTCTTGTCCCAGATGGCTTTCCCATTGAATTTTTTCAAAGCTTTTGGGACATCATTAATCGAGATTTGTTAGAAGTTGTTAAGGAATATTACTCTAGCAAGTAGATGCTTCAAGCACTGAATTCTACTTTCTTAGTTCTTATTCCAAAAAAATATGGGGCTAATCAATTGGAGTTTTTTAGACCTATTTCTCTATGTAATGTGGCCTATAAAGTTATTATTGATTTGATTGTTGAGTGACTTTAAAAGTGGCTTCCTTCTATTACCTTATAAGAATAAGGAGGTTTTGTTGTAGGAAGCAAAATCTTAGATGGGGTGGTCAATGCTAGTGAAGTTATCCACTCTATGGCTAGCTCAAGGGAGAAACCTATGTTTATTAAGATGGATATGGCTAAGGCCTATGATAGAGTCAAATGGATCTTTGCAAATAATATTCTTCTTACCTTTGGATTTAGCTCAGAGTAGGTGAGTTGGAGTATGAGCTGTGTCAATTCTCCCTCTTTCTATTCTTCTTAATCACAAACCTTCCCATTTATTTGGTGCGTCTAGGGGTCTCTATCAGAGTGATCCTCTTTCCCCCTATCTTTTCATTATTATGGTTGAGGGTTTGGGAAAACTCATTAAGCATCAGGTGCCCTAGAACTCTATCTAAGGGTGGCACTAGGTAAATGGTTTACCTTCTCTTTCTCAGCTTCAATTTTTTGATGACTCTTCTCTTGTCGAAATCACTTGAGTCATTGAATCTAAAGCCTTCTGACATACTTTGGATATTTATTTGGTGGAAATACGACATAAAGTTAATGAACAAAAATCTTCTATATATTTCTTTAACACTCCCAAACCTATTCAATGGTGGATTGCTAATATCCTTATGTTTTAGATTGGTTCACTCCATTTGACATATCTTGGCACTCTTATCATTGTTTCTAGGAAGCAATGACTATTCTAGTAGAATCTAATCAACAAGCTTCAGGAGAGGGTAAAAAACTTTATCCATAGATGGCTATCTACTACTTCTTGTCTTACCTTTCTTCAATCTATAATTCAAACACTCCCTATTTATAGAATAATGGTTCAAGATGCTCCTATTTACTTTCTCAAGGATTTTGATGCTCTTTCTCAACAATTCCTTTGGAGTGGTAATTTTCATAAGTCCAAATGGATTTTGGTCAATTGGGAGACTATTTGCAAGCCTAAGAAGGATGGTGTTCTTGGCCTCTGATCTTCTATCTTGAGTAGCCAAGATTTTTCTTCTAAGCTTTACTAAAGATGGTGCTCTAGACAAAATCAACTTTGGGCTTGTATACTTATGCATGATTATTTTAGAGGTGTTGATCCTTCGTCTATTTCCATGCTTCCTCTTCAAGGTTGTGACTCTATAGTGTGGAATACTCTCAATATTGGAGCTCAATTGGTTAAGAGGGGTATTCTATGGATATGTAAGGGAGGTTCTAAGGGTTTGTTTTGGTCTAATGCTTGGGATGCCAATCCTCCAATCATATCCATTTACTCACATCTTCACACTATATGTGACTCTTTTCTTGCTATTGGATGGTATAAAGTGGCTCATTATAAGACTCCTTATTAGATGGGTCTTGTTGCCAAATATAGATGGAATTACTCTTCAAATTGGCCTCTTGGGCCCTTAGAGGCAGACCACTAGGAGCTTTCTAGAATTTTGGCTTATAGGGAGTGTTTCTCTCTTCTGGGGTTAGAAGTCTTGCCTTAGGATCGTACCCAATCTAGTAAATATTCTATTTTTGCTGGGTACTAGGATATTACTAGATGATTGTTAGGGGATGTTGAGGTCTCTTGGTGGAAACAAGTTTGGAATAAGTTTTCTTGGTCCAAATGTAATTTCTTCATGTGGTTGGTGGCTCATAATTGATGTCTTACATGAGATAATCTTTCTAAATGTCAATTTCAGGGGGCCAATTCTTTTTTGTGCTATGTGGTAATGGAGAGGAGTCTCTCTCTCGTCTCTTCTTCCATTGTTCATTTTCTATCAACTAATGGCATCTTTGGTGGAGTGCTTGGGGTTTCTCTTGTCAACATGCTTCCTCCTTGCTTGAGTTTTGGGATCACTTGAGGATTGCCCCCTCCAAGGCTTCACCTCTTTAGGCCACATAGATTGTTGGCCCCTCTTTTATGGTTTGCCATTATTTTTCTTAAGAGAACCAATGAATCTTTCAAGATGTCTAGATTGGAGTCATGCATCGTTGGTGGAAGATTTCCCACTCTCTTTAGGAAACTATTGAGGCTAAGTGTAAGTTAGATGGAGGTATGGATCCTAGTGATCTTGCTATTTTTAGATGCCTTAAATTTTATTTCCAAGATGAGTTCTTAGGGACTACAGGTCAGTGATATCATAATTTTCCAAACCATCTTGGATGCCATGGGAAGAAGTGGGTGAACCATGTGGGTCATTGGTTGCCTCCTCCACCTAGAGCTCTTAAAGTCAATACTAATGGTTCTTCTCAGGGAAATCTAGGTCTTTCTAGCATTGGGCATGTGGTTCGATGTATCTTTAGAGAAGCTCAATTTCTTTTCTTAGTGCATAAGGGTTGGAATACTAACAATCTCATAGAGGCCCTATCCATTTTATATGATGTAGACCAATGTTGTTTTGAGGGGATGGTGCAAGCATATCTATGAATCTGACTCTCAAGTGGTGGTTAATTTTCTTAATTTATAGTTTCTTGAGGATAATAGTTGGCAATTGGCTTCTGTTGTTAATTAAACTCTTCTCTTTTGTACTTCTGTAGAGTCTATTAGTTTTAATTACATTTCTCAAGAATGGAATAGAGATGCTGATTGCCTAGCCAAATGAGCTTCTGATCATGTTTAGGATTGAAATATTATGGATAGGAGATAGCTACCCTTGAATTTTTGTCATGAGTTAGATGATATTATTGCTCAGGATAGAGCTCCTATTGAGCTCTGCATTTTTTTTTTCCTTTTTTTCTTAATAAATTTTTACCTCTTTTAATTTAAAAAAACTAATTTGACAGGCTATATATATGTTGATTCCAAAATGAATATTAGTTTACATTTCATGGTATCGAGTTTTGATTGGAAAATCAATCTATCGAGTGAACAAGAATCAATTATGTCACTCGATCCATGCTTGGAACCCTGTAAAGGTATACGTAATAATTTTTGATATCATTCTTGTCAAATTATGATTTTACACCGATATGGTATCGATTTCATTGTTGTGATTTAATGGAATCGACCAATAGCAAGAAGGGTATCAATAAGCTTTGTAATTGCAAAATAACTATTTTCCAAATACAATATTGGGCCTACGTATCAATTTCCATGAAGAGGATAAGGAATCAATTTTTTACTATCCAAGTTCAATTCTGAAGCATATACCTAGTAGCAGAAATTGGGTATCGATTTTCATTTAATTTCAGATTTTGTTTATCATTGAATAGATTCTAAGAACCAATTAAGGCATCAATTTTACATGAAATGATTATGTGTTTCAATGTATCAATTTGATTTCAAGGATTATAGATCCATTATTTTGAGGTATTGGTATCAATTTTATCGGGGCCATATGCATATGAGTCATTTCATAAGATATAATAATGGCTTTGGATTTATGGACTTCGTTAAATATTGTTTCATGTTTGGATTGAGTGGGCTTGGTTTCTCACAGTGCGGATATCGATTTATGGTTTTAAACACAAAGATATCGATATATCATGAAAATATCCACTACATCTTTACGGCTTTATTTGTTGTATATTGCTGGACAAGATACGACCAAAGCCAATGATAGTTATTTGAATGTATTGGATATTGTGATCCACTTTGATTGAAGCTTTAGCTACAAATGATTAAACATGAAATTTAATTGATAAGTAGGACATGATTTCCACAGCTAGTCAAATTGTGATGTGAATATCAGGATTTAACTGTGTGATTTTGAGTCAAACTCGATGACCCATGTTTCATGAGTAGTGATTCAACATGAATCCATCTCTCATGAGAATAAATGAAACACTTAGCACTCATTGGATCTAGGTGATGCTCACAGGGGTGAAGCACCGGGACTTCCCGGGAGGTCACCCATCCCAGTACTACTCCAGCCTGAGCGCGCTTAACTACGGAGTTTCCTCCACAGTTAAACCCAAAGCTTGCAACCCCATTTGCAAAACCTTCACCAAGTGTTGTGCCTTATGAACCATTCATTAGAAAGCCCCTTAAGCTCATCAATTGATAAGTAGGACATGATTTCCACAGCTAGTCAAATTGTGATGTGAATATCAGGATTTAACTGTGTGATTTTGAGTCAAACTCGATGACCCATGTTTCATGAGTAGTGATTCAACATGAATCCATCTCTCATGAGAATAAATGAAACACTTAGCACTCATTGGATCTAGGTGATGCTCACAGGGGTGAAGCACCGGGACTTCCCGGGAGGTCACCCATCCCAGTACTACTCCAGCCTGAGCGCGCTTAACTACGGAGTTTCCTCCACAGTTAAACCCAAAGCTTGCAACCCCATTTGCAAAACCTTCACCAAGTGTTGTGCCTTATGAACCATTCATTAGAAAGCCCCTTAAGCTTTGGGTTTAACTGTGGAGGAAACTCCGTAGTTAAGCGCGCTCAGGCTGGAGTAGTACTGGGATGGGTGACCTCCCGGGAAGTCCCGGTGCTTCACCCCTGTGAGCATCACCTAGATCCAATGAGTGCTAAGTGTTTCATTTATTCTCATGAGAGATGGATTCATGTTGAATCACTACTCATGAAACATGGGTCATCGAGTTTGACTCAAAATCACATAGTTAAATCCTGATATTCACATCACAATTTGACTAGCTGTGGAAATCATGTCCTACTTATCAATTGATGAGCTTAAGGGGCTTTCTAATGAATGGTTCATAAGGCACAACACTTGGTGAAGGTTTTGCAAATGGGGTTGCAAGCTTTGGGTTTAACTGTGGAGGAAACTCCGTAGTTAAGCGCGCTCAGGCTGGAGTAGTACTGGGATGGGTGACCTCCCGGGAAGTCCCGGTGCTTCACCCCTGTGAGCATCACCTAGATCCAATGAGTGCTAAGTGTTTCATTTATTCTCATGAGAGATGGATTCATGTTGAATCACTACTCATGAAACATGGGTCATCGAGTTTGACTCAAAATCACACAGTTAAATCCTGATATTCACATCACAATTTGACTAGCTGTGGAAATCATGTCCTACTTATCAATTGATGAGCTTAAGGGGCTTTCTAATGAATGGTTCATAAGGCACAACACTTGGTGAAGGTTTTGCAAATGGGGTTGCAAGCTTTGGGTTTAACTGTGGAGGAAACTCCGTAGTTAAGCGCGCTCAGGCTGGAGTAGTACTGGGATGGGTGACCTCCCGGGAAGTCCCGGTGCTTCACCCCTGTGAGCATCACCTAGATCCAATGAGTGCTAAGTGTTTCATTTATTCTCATGAGAGATGGATTCATGTTGAATCACTACTCATGAAACATGGGTCATCGAGTTTGACTCAAAATCACACAGTTAAATCCTGATATTCACATCACAATTTGACTAGCTGTGGAAATCATGTCCTACTTATCAATTGATGAGCTTAAGGGGCTTTCTAATGAATGGTTCATAAGGCACAACACTTGGTGAAGGTTTTGCAAATGGGGTTGCAAGCTTTGGGTTTAACTGTGGAGGAAACTCCGTAGTTAAGCGCGCTCAGGCTGGAGTAGTACTGGGATGGGTGAACTCCCGGGAAGTCCCGGTGCTTCACCCCTGTGAGCATCACCTAGATCCAATGAGTGGTAAGTGTTTCATTTATTCTCATGAGAGATGGATTCATGTTGAATCACTACTCATGAAACATGGGTCATCGAGTTTGACTCAAAATCACACAGTTAAATCCTGATATTCACATCACAATGAAATTTAATTTTAAAGAATATGAAATTTGCATCTATTATGTTTTTGTCACAACAATGAATTAATAGTAGATTTTCTGATTTTTGGACTTGTTTTCAGATTTGGAATAGTTCTACGTGCACTCTCCATCACATATTCTCATATCATATGCATTTTCTATGTATACTCGTTTTTTTTTTGTTGTTAACAGATGACTAGAACTTTAATTTTAAAAAACAAATTCTTCATTTTTGTTGGAATCATTACATCAATGACATTGGATTTTCTAACATTGAAAAATGAAATTATGTTAAGAGTTTACTAGCTTATATATAAATATATTCTTGACAATTGACTTTATGTATGTAATTGTTGTTATTAATGGCAACACATGATGCACTTACTTGGAAAAAACCTTGGTAACAAAGTACTTAGCTTTTTGTACTCAAAAAATTGTCTAAGTATGAAATTGGTTTACAATAGTAAATTGTTTTATATGTAAAATGTTTCTGACGTCATATTATGAATAACGAAGTTAGATGGAAATAATATCCATATTGACGATAATGTGTATAACCTCAGACATTAGTACAAACAATATGAAAAAGAGATATTCATGATTTACCAGTGAAACAAAATAGCAGAATTAAGGGAAAGAAATTATTTTGTTTACAAAATAATTACTTGACCAATTAGGGCCGACATCCTAGATCTTTACTCTAAGTTGGAAAAGCATATTATGGTCTTAGCTGACCTAGCAGTAATTTATGAAAAGGCATGGTATTTATGCGAAGGACATCTTGCAAAAAGAAGTATACAATTGTATTGTAATAAGTGATATGCAAAATTTTTGTGAAGCGATATATGCAAAATTTTGAGAGCCTAATTTCATGATTTGAGACTGAGCTAAGAACAAAAATCAGTCAAGAAAGAAGATATAACACCTATATACCTGAAGACTAATTGCTTGTTTGGGCAGTGAGCTATTCTTGTAATCGGAAGTGCATGTTTGGGCAATGAGTTTTTCTTGCATCTACTGTACTACCACTCCTAACAAGGTTGGAATCTCCTAACAAGGACTCAAAGTCTCCTAAGAGGGACTCTATATACTAAATTTTTTCTTTGACTCCTAATATTGTCCATCCTATAGCAAGGAACATATATATCAATATATTATTTAGTGGGTATCATCCCCACTAAGGTTTTCCCTTTGTTGGGGTTTCCCTAGTTAACAAAATATGATGTTATGAGTTCTCTTAATACATGGTTAATATTACTATTCAGCATTACTTGTCTACTTTCTTATGCATGGTTCAAAGTGATTAATAATATCTAGTTGATGATAAAAGTTTGTAGAATAATGATTCACCCCCCACCCCCCTCTCAATATTCCTTATTTCTAACAATTGGTATCATAGCACAATTACTCAGAAGAAGCTTAACGGCTTGAGTAGGATCCCTATGGATATGGAACAATTGATGAAGAACCTTGAAGAGGCACTTGAACAAACTGATCTCCTTACTAAAGAAAGAGATAAGCTAAAAGATAGATATGAAGACTCCAAAGCATAAATTAGACAATTCAAGGACAAGATTAAACATCTCAAATCTAATCTTGAATCTACTGAATCTACTAGTGATGATGAATATTCAAAACTAAAAATAGAGTATAATATCTTGAAGCATGAATTGAAGATTACCAATTTAATGTTGAGTTTGAGGAATGAGCCTAGCAAAATTGAATGTAATTTGAACACTGAAAATTCAGATCTTAGATTGAGTCTAGTGAAGAAGGCATCTGAATTTGAAACATTCAAAGATCATGAAGAACTTCATAAATACAATATTATTGTGAAAGGTGAACTAACTCAATGCAAGAAAAAACTTGAAAAGCTTTACACTAGCAGAGAAAAGCTTGATGAATATATGTCAATACAATGACCTACCTATTATAATACTAGTCTTGGTTATTTATTTAACATGTCTACAAAGAAACCTGAAAGTAAATCAAATCTGAAAGAGAAAGATAAGTCTAATGATAAGATTAAATCCAATCAATGTTCTGATAAATCCAAAATGGTTGAGAAGGAAACTATGAAATTGGATGAACCTAAGAAAGTGGAATCTCCTAAGGAAACTAGGTATGAATTTAGAGGTAAATGTTTTTCATCTAATGAAATAGGTCACATGAAAAATAAATTGTACAAATAGATCATTTAATCATGTTACACAATTTTACTATCATAATTTTAATGGTATTGGTCATAATGCAATTAATTGTAGGAAACCTAAATATGATAATGGTAGAAGAAATAGTAGAATATCTGGAAACACTAACCTTGTAGATAGAAGAAGATCTAATGAAAGAACATCAAGAGAAAGTAGATCTTATGAGGAAAGGAACAAGATCATGTGTTATAAGTGTAACAACTTTGGACACATAACCCAGAATTGTCAAGCACCTATTGATCAACAAAAATCAAGAAGCAGAACCCCAATATATCAGTTATGCAAAAACTTCGGACATACAACAAAGTATTGTAGAATGGATAGAAGCAATCATGGAAAAAACTTTGGAAATGATAGAAGGAATCATGGAAGAAACTTTGGAAATGATAGAAGGAATCATGGAAGAAACTTTGGAAATGATAGAAGGAATCATGAGAGTAACTTCAAAACTAAGAAAGACAATGAAGAACAAACAAATATAGTCAGTGAAATTTGAGAAAAACTCAGTGAGGCATCTCTAAAAGGGTTAGAGATCTTAGAGGAAAAGTTAGATGATAGTGAGATAGGAAAATCAAAATCAATAATTGAGTTTGATTCATCCAAGTTGAATTAATCATTTTTACAACACCAAATTGGAAACTTCATTTTGAGATCGAGCTACTCATAGAGAGGTTGAGGAATGATGTATCTTGATGAGTTTGGATTGTAGTTAAGCTTGCTTGCAATTTGGTGCTTACTGAAACAAGTTACGAAGGAACTAAGTGTTAGTGTTATAATGGAGAAAGTTTATTATGTGACCGAGATGAAATCTATGTTTCTACAAAAAAAATTGTGGAGAGAAGTTTTGTGGGGCATTGTCATGGTGAGAGGAAGCTATGGTGAACCTCAGAGAGCATTCAAAGGTCAGATAGCTGATCTTAAGTAGATATTTGATTTCATAATGAAATAAACAACTTTTTCGATTGAGTGAAGTATATAATTAATGCAAGTTCTAGATGAATAAAAAGAGTACAAACCTAATTACTTCTACATTGTGATCATTTCAAGAACTTATAGAACCCAAAAGCAGTTTGGCAAATTGATTTTGAGCAAAAACCCTACTCCAAAAAAAGGTATTTTATCATTCTCCACACAAAAATAATTCAAAAAAATTATTTTAGGTGTAATCATGGATATGTCAAGTGTTCAGAATGTTGAGAATATTGAGAGACCCAAATTAAAGGTTGTTCCTATGAAACCCCTAGAGGAAAACCCTATTTTGGCTTTGTCAATTACTCCGAACAACGCAGTGTTATTGGAAGATGTAGGAAGCTACTTATGTAGTAACTTTGAAAACATTGGAAGTGAGTTTATGAACAAGGATATGGAAATTATTTTTATTTTTGATATGACTATTAAGCCCAAATATGAGAATATGAAAGACTTAGAATTAGTCAAATATCATTTTTACTACGAACTTGATACAGAAGAATGGACACAGATCATAATAAGCAGAATTAATAACATAAAGATTTGGAAAGGAGACAATGTATTTTATATCTCTATCAACCTTATTCATGAGGTCATTGGTCTTAGCAAACAAGACAGTGTACCTATTGGTGAGAAACTAGTTTAGGAAAATGTTGAAAGTTATACTAACGCAGTCTACAATGGTAAAGCAATGGTGATCAACACCATTAGACAACATGATGTAGGATTCTTAAGAAGAATCATTGCATATTCTCTATGTGCAAGTTCTAAGAGTGATGAGTTATTAGAAAGATTTATTTATGTATCTTATAAGATTTGTGTTGAGAAAGAACAAGTGAATTTGAGTGAAATTTAGAGAGTTCAACTTATTGTAAACTTAAAGAAGATTAAGAGAACTAAGAATGGTGTATTCAGATTCTAGTCTTTGATTAATCACATTTTCTTTTAGGTACTTAAGAGATTTCCATTCTTATCAGTTATTGATATTATGAGCAGTGAATGATGTACTATGTACAAGATAACAGATGTATGTAGAAGGCATCCAACAAAGAAAATCTTGGATAACAAAAATTTTATTGTGAGAACATTTTAGAATGAGATGAAATAGAGATATAGAATTGCCCCCTACAATTGGTGATAGATTTAAGAATGAAATATGTTTTATGGTGGATACGAACTTAACTTACATTGAAGCAAAAGAACCTTGGGAAACATTTCTTGAGCCTCTAGGTTATGAATTGAGTGATGATATAACTTTCAGATACATTGATTTATTGTTAAAATGAAATATAGATCAAACATTATATAGATTCGAAACATAGAAGGAGATAACCCAGTTAGCCTACCAAACATTATTAGAAAAGGTATCCAATAAGAAGATTGCATTTGTAATGAAGAAAGCATTATTTGAGGTTAGTATGTTAGAAGAAGAATCTCAAGCAGTCAGACAAACTATCTCTAGATTGAAACAAACTGATGAACAAGGTGTAATGTATGTGACAACTTTTTTAGTTGGCCAGTATCTATTATGGAAACTCCTATAGAACAAATCATTCCATATGTTGTTGTATCAGCCAAAAAAGTAAGTGGATCTAAAAAGAAAACAAAGAGAGTTAAGAAACAAACTACTGGACCTAAAAAGAGAAAGAAGACATTATTGACAATTGAGAACTCTAGTGATGAAGAAGGAGAAGAGGAACTAGAAGATAAATAGATAGAGAAAGTCATTGTTTCTAAGCTACCACCAGGTAAAACAAGGCAACCTTGGAAACTAAAGATAGAAAAGATTAACAGAACTATAGTTAATGAAGGGAACTTTGTATAGATGAATTAGTTCTATGATTTGTACAATGAAATGGAGAAAGAACAAATTGATAGCTCTACTATGAGATATATGATTCTAAACAACTTAAAATTGAAGGATACTAAAGGATTGTTCAATCAGAAAGTTTATACCAGACTTATAGCAGTGAAGGCACTAGTTGGAGAAGAAGATATGGAACTTTAGAAATCAATTGTGAGAACTATATGCAAGACTGAGGATGAAGAAGAGATAAAGAAACTGATTAGTACACTAGGGTTGGAGAAGAAAATTGTTGAGAATAGATTAATACAAGTATGATCAATATGTTTCAATCATTGATTTGTCATTGATCTCAAACTTGCTATTTTCTAGTAAGACAACTACTTATATGATTTAAGTACTATCACTTATTTGATTGATGAAGACAATTTGATCAAAAGATGTAATAATAGCACCTTGAGGAAAGGTTGAGTTATGTAATGTAAAGGAGTATAAGAATTAGCTAAGATAGAGATAACATGGTGTATTGATAATCTACTTAAGTTTGCAAAGGTTGGTTATACTAAGAAAGTTCAAAATAACAAGTTAAACAAAGTTTGTACTAGCACAATAGATGATGATATTGTACTAAGAAAAGTTTTAAGAACACTGATGCATATATATGTTATTAGAGTTTCTACAATTCAGGAACTAAGATGTATACTAGGGAATAATCTATCACTTGAAGGCCTAGTAGGTAGGTTTGCTACTTTTGAGCTATCTAACTTTGATAATTACAAACCTAAAAGTATTGAATTTTCTTTCAAAGTTGAGTCATCATTGAAGGAACCTGGTGAGAAGAAGAAGAAAAAAAAAGATAAAGTATGTGTCTATTGATAGTGATATAGATGAGGAGGATGTAGATCAACTTGAAGCACTCTTAGAAAGAAGATTCTATGAAGTTAAAGGAAAGTTCAAAGGTAAATTACCTGTCATTTGTTTCAATTGCAATGAGGTTGGTCATATTGCTGCTACATGTCTAGAGAAGAAGAACTACAAAGGTGGTGACAAGTACAAAAGTAAAAGAGATGAAGACAATAAGTCTTGCTACATTTCTAGAGAGGAAACAAAAGATGAATTTGATGAACATGATGATGAAGTGGTCTATGTTGCAATGAAGGATGAATCTGATGAAGATAAGGCAACTGCAGTTGTGATTTGTGTAAACAAGAATGATTGGTGGATCATTGATTGTGGGTGCTCACATCACATGACTATAGATAAAAGTAAGTTCATTACCTTAAATTTTTATAATAGAAATAGTCTAAGATGTGGTAATGATGCACCATTTTTGATAAAAGGAAAAGGTTCTATCAAACTCACAAAAAGGATTTTTTGTGACAATGCTTACTATGTTGAAGAACTTAACTATGATCTATTGAAGGACTTAACTATAATCTATTGAGTGTGTCACAACTAAATAATTTAGGATGTAAGGTTGAGTTTAAAAACAAAATTTCTAAGATATATAATACTGATGGAAAATTGATTGGAAAGGGTGATCAAACTATGAGTAATCTATTCTATCTTAATATAGAAGATGCTACTTGTCTAATTGAAAAATTTGATGATGTGTGGCTATGGCACAAAAGGTTATGTTACATTAATTTTGATAAGTTGGTTAGTATTAGTAACATGAGAAAATTTAGAGGTTTGCCTAAGTTGAATAAATTTGATAATATAATATGCAAACAATATCAGTTAGGCAAAATGACAAAGTCAAGTTTTAAAAGTAAAACCCATAGCTCTAAAATAATACTAGAGATTGTTCATACTAACTTGTGTAGACCAATTCAAGTGCAAAGATACAAAGGAGATAAGTATGTTAACTTTCTTGTTGTTGATTATTCTAGAATGATGATAGTTATGTTTCTAAAACATAAATCTAATGCTTTCCAAATGTTTAAGTGGTACTTAGCAAGAGTTGAGAAGGAAACAGGTAAAAGTCTAAAATGTTTGAGATCTCACAAAGGAGGAGAATTTATATCCAATGAGTTTGAGATGTTTTGTAATGAAAGAGGAATCCAAAGATAAACATCTACTCTTAGAACCCCTCCACAAAATGAAATTGCTAAAAGCAGGAACACGTCTATAATGGGCTATGCTAAGACACTCATGATGGAGAAAAATGTTGCTTTGAAATACTGGAGAGAAGTTGTAAGTATAGATGTCTATACCTTGAACCATGTACAAATCAAGAAAGGTACTCATTCAACACCGTTTGAACTATGGTATGGATACTCACCCAATGTAAAATATTTTAAGATATTTGGAAGAAAATGTTATACTCTCATAGACTTCAAGAATGGTAAACTAGATGCAAAAAGTAATGAAGGTATAATCCTAGGATATTCCACAAGAAGTAAATCTTAAAAGTGTTTAAATACTAACACTAAAAAAGTTGTAGAAAGTGCAAATGTGAAATTTTATGAATATACGAAAGTATATGAGATTGAACCTATGAAAAAACTAGAAGAATACAAATCTTTTGTATACTTTTATGAAGGTATTCCTACTAAAGAAGATGCTACAAATCAAGATACAAACAAATAGCAAGTTTTAGTGACTACCAAGTCACATACTATGAATGTTGAGTTGCATTAAGGAACAGAGCTACATTTAGATGTTGAGTTACAAAATGAAGTTGAAGCACATTCTGATTCTAAAATTAGTGTACATGAGAAAGATTGTCCATAGATGAACATAGTGACTCTAAAGTAAATAGACTAAATGAAGAAACTAGAGCTAAACCAAGATTTTCCAAATATATCGAGAGACATTATCCTATTGCACAAATCATTGGAGATAAAGATGCTAGACCAATGACAAGGAACAAATTGAGAAATGATACATGCTTGTTGTACATAAAAGAGTCAAAATTAGTGGAAGATGCCTTAGAAAATGTGGACTGGAGTAAAGCCATGGAAGAAGAGAGTGAACAAATTAGGAAAAACAAGGCATGGAATCTATTTCTTAGACCAGAAGACAAAAATGTGATTGACACCAAGTGGGTATTCAAAAATAAGCTCGATGAAAATGGTAAAGTCACAAGGAAAAAGGCAAGATTAGTCTACAAAGGATATCCACAAGAAGAATGTATTACTATGGAGAAATTTTTTCTCTTTCTGATAGATTGGAAGGAGTAAGAACTCTACTTGCTTATTCTGCATACAAAGGTTTCAAAGTTTATCAAATGGATGTTAAATATGCATTTTTGAATGACATATTAGAGGAAGAAGTTTACATAGAATAGCCACAAGGATTTTTTCATATTAACAATAAAAACATGGAATGTAGACTACACAAAGCTCTATATGGTTTGAAACAAGCACCAAGAGCATGGTATGAGAGACTTCATAATTATCTTGTGAAGATTAGATTTGAAAGGACTGGTGATAACATCAATCTATACATGAAGATAGAAAAAGGAAAAGGTATTTTGTTATCTGAATTTTTTGTTGATGACATCATATTTGGAGATCAAGATACTTTATTTAAGGCTTTTGCAAATGAAATGTAGCAAAAAATTGAGATGTTTATATTTGGAGAGATCAAGTTCTTTGTGGGTTTGCAAATAAATCAAATGAAATATGGTATATACATCACTCAGTAAAAGTATGTGAAGGAAATACTGAAAACTTTTGGATTGGAGTATTTCAAGCCAGTAAGTACACCTATGGTGACAGGACATAAATTGTTAAAGAATGATAATTCAGTTGAGGTGAATCAAACATTATAGAAGTCTATGATTAATAAATTACAATACGTAGTAAATAGAAAACCTGATATTGCATTATTTGCAGGGATAGTTGCAAGATTCCTTGCTAATCCTACGGAGAATCATTTGATGGTTGTAAAGAGAATAATGAGATATTTGAAAGGAAAAGAGGAGTATGGTCTATACTATAAGAAAAATGAGAAAATTGAATTAAGAGTGTATACTGATGCTGATTGGGCTAGAAACATTGATGACAAGAAAAGCACTAGTGGGGGAGCATTTTTCTTAGGTAAGAGGTTGGTTACATGGACTAGGAAGAAACAAAATTGTACTTCACAATCTACTATTGAAGTTGAATATGTTGTTGCTATTGTAAATTGTACAAACATTGTATAGATCAAATAGCTACTCAAAGGTACAAAGGAAGAGATCACAAAACTAGTGACACTTTATTGTGATAATATAAGTGTTATAAATATATCAAAGAATCATGTGATGCACACACAGACTAAGCACATTGAAATCAAGTATCATTACTTGAGAGAATTAGTTCAAGATAGAGAGGTGAAGACTAAATATGTTAACACAAGAGAGAAAATTGCTGATATCTTCACAAAAGCATTACTTAAGGAGTCTAAGAGATAAACTAGGGGTGATACCCCTATCAAAGGCTATCTAAGTAACAAAAAGAGTGTCATGCATAAAACAAGCTAATTTTGATATGTTGCAAATTGATGTAGTAGATCTTACTTTAGGAGTTGCCTAAAGTAATCAAAGAGTTGGAACTACAAATCAGTCACAAGCATGGCAATAGAAGAAGAAACTAAAGACGTTTATATCTACATATTAAGATGTCAAGTCTTTGGCATTTCTGTCAAAGAGGGAGATGAATACAAAGATTGAAACTAAACAGAATAGAGGGAGCAATCCTAACACATAGTATGAGGGAGAAATTTTGACTAATAAATAATGTATCTATTGATCACATCTACCTAGCAAGAGGAAGATAATGTAGAGGGAGATATAAGAACTAATTTAGAGGGAGTCATAGGGATGACACAATAGAGTTTTGCAACCTATTGAGAAGATGAAAGTTGCTAATAAGAGAGAGATATTTTAATACAAAAGAATTATTTTACTTTTCGGTATTTGGTTGGTATTACTATTTTAACCTAGTTAGTTTGGTTGATCAATTTGGTTTTCCAACAATGCCAAAGAGGGACATTTTTGAAGAAGGAGATTATTGGGAATAGATTGATACAAGTATGATCAATATGTTTCAATCATTTTTTTGTTAGTAATGTCAAACCTACCATTTTTTGGTAAGACAACTACTTATATGATTTAAGTGTTGGAAATATATATGATAGGCTAAGTTATTGAGAGGAGAGGGGTGAACCAATAACCAATAAAACTTAATCCTTTATTACCAATTAATCCTTTATGTGTATTTTGATGTAATTGCATGCATGAAAAAGTGAAAGCATCAAAACATTCATAACAGTTTTGACACTCAATATGGTGACCTAAAAACCTTCCAAATAGAAAGTAAAATTGGGCTAGGGATGATACCCACAAGCTTTAATACTATAGTATAAAGTTTTCCTTTTAAGATTTACAATGATCACTTCTAATGATCTACCCTATTAAGAGAAATAAGGACTACTAGGTCCACCTTGCAAAAGGATTTACAAACATACAATGAAGTATGTACTTGGCAAAGATATTTACAAAACACTATTAAGTATACCTTGTGAAATGATTTAATTGATCTACCTATTAGGATAAAATAGTGGCTAATCTCTAATCTGGAACTTGGTTTACTGAGTGAGATTTCTTTGAGTGTAATGATCACCTTGTTGTGATAGATAAATTTTTGCTACTCCTTATACTATTATAGCCCTTTTACTTCACACTTCTACTGTTCTCTACTTGTTGCATTACTTACATACTTCTTCTTGGATGTGATACAATAAATTACATATATACCAATCCAAATTACAAATCAACAAAGTTGGCTAGAATATAAGTTTTCACAAAATATACAAAGTTAGCCCAACTGCAAGAACTTGAGTTCTGAAGATTGGCTCAATGAGGTTCTAATACTTAGCATCTACTATCAATGCTCAGCATCATCATGCACTTAGTAGACATAGAAGTTCAGTCCATACTAATCACTTCCAAGTAGTCTTGAACTCAGTGTACACTAGTGACTGGATGAATATTGTGAAACTTAGCAAATAAATTGAATCACTTGATTCACACTACATAGCTTGATCAATGCTATCAAGTCAAAGCACAAACCTGTGTCACCCTTTTGTAAAGGAAAAGGCTAGCAAAAGTATAATTGTTCACCTTCAATGATATAAAACCAGTATTATTATTTAGAATTTGAAAATGAAGTAAACTAATGGAATGTGTAGAAATGGATCAAGTTTAGGATTATAATTTTTTAAAATTATTTGGAATAAGTATTGATATATTTTCATAATTTTTATAGATAATTTTTTAGTTGCTAAAAAATCAAATTAGGGGTCTAGTTTCCACCACAAAATTATATGAAAATAAACTTATTTCCCTTTGATCTTAGACTATGTTATAGATAGCATATATATCTAAAATATTCAAAAATAAAAATTGGCTTTAGACTTGTATTTTAACTTTTATAATCATTCAAAGTTCAACTCACTTGAAATCAATAGTTTTCATCTCGAACCACATTTTTCAAAACTAATCTATTCTAACCAGAATAAAAATTATACATTCTAGAAGAGGACTCTCTCCTCTAGAACATCATATAACTTTTAAGTTATTTTGTTATGATTTAATATTTTTTTTCTTTCTCAAAATTGACATCTTTTCTAGTGTTAAAATATGTGCTTGTAGAATTTTTTAATTATAAAATACTATATCTAATTAAAACACTATAAATTCTATATGAGAATATTCTTGACTTTGAGCTTTATAAAATGGTGTTTATAAGTTATTTAAAATATATCATAAAAATAGTAAGAGTTATTGAAATGTCAATTTTCTGAAATAAATAATTACATCTCTTTAGTAATTGGATATAAACTAGTATAAAACATGCATTTAATGGACATTTCCAATTGGAAAAGTGTGATACCATATATAAATTAGCTAGAATGAATTTATCTAGATCATATATTTGAACAAAATTGATTTTTAGATAGAAATACTCAAATTTAGTCATTCTGATAAGTCAGCTTGAAAGGTGACATAGCTTTGTACTTTTACCCTATTACTAGGAGCTTGGTATAAACTAGATCACTTGGTTAACCCTGAGTGGCTCGATCAACACTGGATTCACATCACTATAACTTCAAACTCAGTAAGCACTTCACAATTCAATTTGCACTAAGAAACTTGGTAAACATGAAGATGCTCAATTTACACTACTGATCAACAACTTCATAGAAACTACTTGGCACAAACTGAATAATATTCCTTGAATTTGGTAGCAATTGTAGAGCTTGGTAAAGTCTAAAATGCTTGGTTAATACTATTAACTATACAATATGCTCAATAGATACTAACTTCTTGAATAAGTCCATGTCACTAATAATAAACTTAACTACAATTTCAACAATTGTAATAAATTCTATGGAAACCTAGTGGGAAATTACTAGGTTAACAATAGCTAGGTTAGCCTCATTGATATTAACCAGGACTTTCATAATATCTAGTTAATGTTGAATGCCTTTTTTTTGCATCCCAATAAGGAAGGTAAAATGATATGGAGTACTGACGCAAGTGGAGAATTCAAAGTTTCTTTTGTTTTTAAACTTGAGGAGAAAGAAGCTTGTCCTCTATGGACTAGCATGGATAAAAGGTCTTATTCCAAAAATTAATATCTTTTATTGGATATTACTTCATAATAAAATTCTAACTCTAGAAAATTTTTTTTAAGAGAGGAATCAATGTGGTCAATCGATCGAGTCTATGTAAAGAAGGTTATGAGGATAGAGACACTTGTTCTTAAACTACAACTATAGCCAAAAAGTTTAGAGTTCTATCCTCAACTTCTAGAATAATGCTTGGGTCCATCACAACAATATAGAACACTATTTTCATAGCTAAACATGCTTGTCTAAGGATAGTAATGTGGGTATCCTATGGATTATAACTCAGCCCCATCTTTGGTGGGGAATCTAGAAAGAAAGAAATAATAGAATCTTTAGAAATAAAGAAATGCCTAAATGGGTGCTAGGCCAAAACATTGTCAGAGCAATTAAGGAAAATTTCAATTCCCAGAGAAAGTGAAATGAAGATTTCCAAATTGACAATCCTATGCATTCTACTATTACTAAAAAAAAGAATTAAAATCTAAGATTGAATATTATATGGAAGGCTCCTCCTATAGGATGGGTTAAAGGGAACCTTGGTGACACAACAAAAGGAAATCCTAGCAAAGCAAGATGCGGAGGGGTTCTGAGGAATCATTCTTCTAATATTATAGATGTTATTACTATTCCAAGTGGTACTTCACCTATTCATAAAGCTAAGGCTACTACTACTCTTTATACAATGAGATTGGCAGTGGAAACTGGTTACCAGAACCTTTGGCTGGAAGGAGACAAACATGTTTAATGGTAAAACCCTGACTAATTGGTCTATTGAAGCTAGTTTAATGGAAATTAAAACACTAATGTGCAAATTTGAAAAAGCTATTTTTTCTCATGCCTATCGAGAAGGAAACAGTGTGGCTAACTAGATTGCTAACCAAGTTGTCCAATGGGAAAGTAAGATGAGGTGGCATGATGACCTTAGCAAAGGTGCACATTCAAAAGCTCTTATTAATTATGATAGAACTCACACGATGGAAGGAAAGATTGCCTAAGATTGGAAATTTAATGATAAATGAAAGTGGGAGTATGAAGGATAGTGTTATATTCCCAAGGAAGTACCGAAAACTGAGTTGGTAAAAGCACAAACCTATGTCACCTTTTATAAAGAAATGTGATATCAAACTATGATAGTTCAACATTAATGACAAAAAAAATGGTATTTGTGTTTAAAATATGAAGATCATGTAAACGAATGAAATGTGTAGAATTGGATGAAATTTATGCCTATGATTTTTAATATTTTTTTGAGTAAGAATTTATTCATTTTATTTTATTTTGAAGTCCCTTTTCTAATTGTAAAAAATATAGGGTGTAATTCCCATCAAATAAGTATATTCAAATCATCTTTTTTTGTTCTAATTTGAAAATATCTTAAATAGATGACATGTATAGCTAGTGAACCAAAAAAGAAATAATTATTTTTTATGTATATTTTCTTTGTTATAAGTACTCAAGTTTGACCTAATCAGAATCCAACAATTTTTTCCTCCTGTCAACACTTCCCTATCAAATCTATACCTTCTTGAAAATATTACACATTCATGAAGAGGATTCTCTCCTCTAGAGAAAAATATAATTTTAAAACTTTTTTGATATGATTTACTATTTTTTTTTCCTTTTTTGAGGGAGCATCTTCTGAAATGTTGAAATATTGACTTATAATATTTTGAGATTATAACATATTATAACTAATCAAAACACTCAAAAATTTATATAATGATGATATTGAATTTGAGATCTATAAAAGGGTATTTTTAGTTTTTGAAAAAAATTGAGTTTTGATGGAGAAATTAGATTTGACCAAAATAGGTTTTGGTATCATAAATAGTGGCATAGATCTATGCTTTTACTTGAGTATCACCTGTGTTTTGCATGTAAGTGTTTTAATGAGAGCTTTTGTTTCTTTTATGACTATCTCACCTCTTCTCTTTTCATTATTTTTCCTAGCCTACAATTTGGTTCATAGTGAAAATCAATTTCTGGAAATGGGTGGGGAACCAAGAAAATAGGGACCAAAGAACTATAAAGCATGGAAGGCTATAGCCAATGTATAGTAGATTTTGAAGAAGGGTAATGTTAATACTTACCCTGAACACCTTCATGGTTTTAAACCTCATATCATGGATTCTTTTGTTAAAAATTTGATCGATGAAAGGCTTACATTGCATGGTGTAATGATGCATCTAATTGAAGATTTCATTGCTAAACTCACGGGGCTTCCTAAGGAGGGAATTAAGTTTAGCAAGGAGACCAATATTTTAAATGTAGCTATAAAGAAATTTCCAAATACTGAAGAGGAGGAGAACAAATTGGAGAAAAATTGTGACTTTTATGAGATGAACTAGATAAAAATTGTTTGGGGGGATGTCCTCTCTTGCAGCTATGAGTACTTTATCCTTGATGGTACGGCAGAAAGAGTTCATAAATTTCATTTTGTGTTCTTGAATCATTTCTAGTATAAGGATAGAATTTCTTTTCCATTTTATCTAAGGTTTTCCTTACTTTAAAGCCTTCAAGCCCATAGGAAAAAATATTCCCACCCATGTTTACATGAAGGGTTAATACTTTTAATTGAAAATTACTGTAAGAGTAATGCTCTAGTTTCTTCCTCGACCTCAAAGGAAAAGAAAGGGTCTATTAGTGAGACTTATTCATGGAAGAGTAAGGGAGAGGAAGGGGTCAATGTGAAAAAGAAATAATGGAATCTAAAAACTTAGAGAAAAATGAGGAAATAAATATTGATAATGAGGAGAATACAGATGTGGGGGATTTTAGCTATAATCAGAATCAAGATACCCCCTAGAAATATGCAAGGGAAATAATGGAATATGAAAACTTAGAGAAAAATGAGGAAATAAATATTGAGAATGAGGAGAATATAGATGTGGGGTATTTTAGCTCTAATCTGAATGCTTACTTTGGAAACAAAGGGGAATCTAGAAGGACCAAGGTAGATGAAAGTCATGACAAAAATTTAGCGTCAAATAATGCTAGAGAAGAGGATAAAAACCTAAGTGAACAACCCCAGGAAGCTAGAGAGGAAAAGATGGAGGAAGATATGAGAAGGGAGAAGGATAACATGGAGGAAGACATGGGGAAGGAGAAGGAGAACCCTACTACCATGGGTGTTTCACTTTCTTTCCTTCACACTACTAAGATCAAGGCAGATTTCTCTCTCCAAGGTGATTCTTGGATGTATAATTAGTTAATGACTCTGAAAAAAAGTATTGGAAATATGTAACAGAACAAGGATACTAATAGAAGCAAGATCCACCAAATGCAAGTACAGCTTGGCAACATCCCAAAGAAGTTAAAGGAATATGAACAAGAGCTCTGTCTCTTAATCAAAGAGGGTGGTAGCAAGATGGGAGAGGTAACTTCAAGCCTCTGTGTGGAAACTTCCAGCTTAGGAAAGAAAAACAATGAAGAAATCATATCACCAAGTGGGCCAAGCAAAAGAACAAGGCAGAGTTCAAGGAAGAAGGTGGTTGAGACTATAGTGGGAACTGGGCTTTCCTCTACTGACATGATCTAGAATACTACATAGGCCAACAAGGAGGTGGTGAAAATTATTAACAAATTGCAATGGCTGCTAGAGGTGGTTTTGGTTTCTAGTCTCAGTTTTTGGTTTTTAACTTGGTTTTTTAACCATGTTTTTTAAACTCTAGGTTCTAGGCCCTTATAAAACCTACTTTTGTTTTATGGTCCTATTTTTTAGTTTCAGGTCCCTGTAAAACTTGGTTTACCAACTTTCATATTGTAGATTTCAAGTCCTTGTAAAACCTAGCTATGCTTAATTGACTATCTTTAGTTTTTTGTCAAAGGGTTTCGGGTCCCTTCAAAATCTATTTTTACTATAATCTAAAAAAATCTCGCCCTTTCTCATTAGTGACAAAACACATTATCAATCAAAACTAAATTCTCAAAAATTTCAAACACAATTTTATTCTCCATCTTGTGTCTTCAACTCAACAACATACTCTATTTTTGAGATTTTTCAAATTTGAATATCTATACATGTATATAATATGATGTTGCTCCCCTTGCGCCCGACGCCCCCCCCCCACACACACACACATATATATACACAATATACTTTACATATTTTCACATCTTCTCCCCTTTATGCATCATATCTTCTCATCTTTTTATATGTTTTACATGTTATACATTTTTCTCCCCCTTTTTGACATTAATGCCAAAGGCGTATATTATATACTATACAGTAATGCCAAAATGTGATAAGAAATATAAATGTACCTTTAGAATTAATGCCATTGTCTTGTCCCAATTTTCTTGCAACACCTTGCTTGTGTGCAATGCAACCTAAACTTCTGTTGATAGTTCTATCATGTGCTCTGCAATAGAGAAGTTGTTATCATGGATGAGTTTCTTAGCATGTGCAATATATTTTTGCAATGCATCCAGGTTTGGGAGAATCATGCCCTATATCTCTACCAGTGTAGCTCTTATCCTAGCTTCTTCTCTTATCAATTCTTCCTACATATTAGTTAAAAATATGGTCTTTGTATAGTGGGTAGAGTTGTAACTTGGGTCAAGTTGCAACTGTTATGCACTTTCCTTTAGATCTTCATCAATATTTGAAAGTTTATCTTTAATTTCCTCGGTGAAAATTGAAGTATCATAGAGTTTACCAAATAATGAAGTCACATTTTTGTAAGAGGTCTTCAATGAGCCTAGAATAGTAGACAAGTCTACTTTATGAATAGCAATCTGTTGTGCTACTAGCTCCAAAACTTTATTCTCAAATTTCTTCTCTACTTTCTATAACAATTTCTCCTGTCCATTCATATCTTCATTGAATATTTAGACTACCTCTGCTAACTAAACCAAAATTGGTTTAGAAGTTTCAACCTCTATGTTAAGTGCCTCTGCAAGAATGTTCTTAGCATCTTCAAGCACTTGAAACTCCTTATTCCTTTCTTCACTAAGCCTATATTTCTTATCTTTCTTCTGAAGAAATTTTGCAAATATATGTATCTAATCAAGATTAATATTGGAGATATCCCAATTCGAGATGACTATCTCCTTATCAATATCAATTACTTCTTCATTTTCTTTTCCTTTACTCAAAACTTTTGTACTCAGTTGAGGCTTGGTCTCAACTGTCTTCATACTTTTTATGCTAGGAATAGAAACAATAGTAGAACTAGTAGAACTAGTAGAAAAAGTAGATATTGCATTTATTGAAGAAATACTTTGTGTAACCAAAACTGATGGTGGACGAAGTGTTGTCTTCTTGGTAGATGAAGTGCTTGTCACTTCTATCAATGAAATATTAAGCTGAACAAGTGCAAAAATAGATTGAGTGCTTAAACTTGCATTGTTTGACACAACCAATTTTGCAATAGCTTTCTCTAAGCTTGATATCTTCAATGTTCCACTCAAAGAATGTGGAAGTGAGGCTATGACCACTGCTACAATCTTTTTAGGTTTGGTCTCCTCAATGTTTTGAACTTTAGGTAGATCTTCCTTGGTAGCTTCTTGTTCCTATTCCTATTCCTATTCCTTATCATCTCTATTATCATAATGTGTTACTTCTTCACCATCAATTTCCTCATCTTTGTCATTTTCACCATCATATTCTGTATCACTGACATTAACAATTAGATCACTTTGGTTATGAAGATTTTTTCCTTTTTCCATGGGTTGGTGGCATTCCTTACCACATGGTCAATGTCATTAATCAATATTAGACAAGTGTTGAACCTCAATATAATATTTTCTTCATTCTTCTTTAAGGATTCTTTCACCTCTTTATCACTTAAGCTTTGCATATAAGTTGCCTCAAGGTCTTCTCATATACGTCTTTAGTAGCTTTCCTTGCATGCTGCCATCTTGGTTTAATCTTTTCCATTAACTCATTTGGAATCTACTGAGTAAGTTAATGTGGAGAGTATTCCTATTTTCCCAGTTTAGACATGACCGTGTCTTCAACTTTCTTCTTCTCCTCCACATTCCTAGTTTCGTACCTTAATTCTTTGAAGTTTTTTATGTTAGCTCCTAAATCTATTTCTTTCAACCTTTCATAAAAGGTGGGTGGAGGCTTCTTAAAAATTATATCCTCTGCTTCTTCACCCATCTTCAATTTCTCTCTAGTTATCCTCCTTGTGAACACTACAATAGATGTTTTTGAAAGTTTGGTTATAATAACCTTACCTTTCTTCTTCTTCTTCTAAATCCTCTACAATTTTTGCATCATCTTCCTCAATGTCATCTCCTTTACCTTTAGTCAACAGGAGAGTGGTGCTAGATTGTTTCAACTTTTCTATTCTCTTCTTCCCTTTGTTGACCACCTAGGGTAGTTTTATTTCAAGTTCTATTCTTACTTTTGCTTCATCATAAGTGAAAAATATGTAGCTTTTAGATCAACAGGCTCATTTAATAGTACTTCAATGAAATCTTTAGTTTCATCAATGTTAACCTCATAACCTAGAGGCTTAACCCATACAATTCTTGGTCTTACTACTTGTATCTACACTTTATCACAATCAATCATGAAACAAATATCATCTTTGTAGTCTTCAAAAAGTTTCTTTGTGATTTTGAATTTTTTATTCATCTTTTCCTTAAATTCATCAAAATAGTTATTCATTATACTAATATAGTTTTCTCTCATTTTTGCTATATATTCATTTGTTTGATATAGAACGGGTACATCTTTTCTCCACACAACTGTACCTTTTGATGGAAAGAATTTTTGCACTAAGAAAAATAGACAAGTTAAGAGTGAATCAAACTTACAAGGATTTTTCTTTGAAGTTCTTATGCTCTCCATATTCTTGTTGAACTAATTCAACATTAACTCAGCTAGGTCAAATGACATATTGTTCTCGGCCACTTTTATTCAAGATAGACTACTTCGCATGATACACTATTTAGTCTACTTGAGTTGTATATCTTATGTACAATGACATGTATCCCAAACTTCAATTCCATATCCATGACACAACTGATCTTCATTCCCCTTCCATCCTAGTTGGTAAGGGTTTTCTTTTCTAGTTCTACTCAACTTAGGTTTTAGTCATTTTAGCTTTCTTCAACATTGGAAAACTAGTGATCCTATGGAACATATTCTTCATTATCACAATATGTTACTCCAACCACAACTGCCCATTATGCACATGGCTGAGGATAAATCTTATCCATTTGATCTAAAAATCTCATGGCATATGTAGAATTTGAGTCAAACCTTTCACTTCAAGGTGTTCATGCTCTGGTTTTAATGCACCATTCACACACAATTTCTCTAATGACTCATCCATTTCCAAAGTTCTGATATCTTGAATAGCACATCAAAAATGTGAACAAAAATCATTAATCAATAGTACCTTGGATATAATTTGAGATTGTGCTCTACTTGGATCTAGGGTTTTTGGGACCATCAAACTTAGCATAAAGTCTGGTGCCTTCCATTCCATGCCTCAAACTAACACTTCTGAGCCTTTCTTAGTCTCATTGGTAAAGGATGCCATCACTTGGTAGGGTTTATAAAGACACAAAAATCTTGAATAGTAATTTGCAAAAATCACTTAGATTCTTTAGAAATCATTCGACACAAATAGCTCTTGAAAATTCATGGTGTCAAATGAATTTGATTTTGCACCTATTATCAAATTTCACCTTTCAATCACCATAAATGCCTAGTATGATTGCTTGCTCAAATGATAGACTATCTTCCACTCATCTTATATTAAATTCTTGACAAAGTCATCCATGACTCAGTGTCCACACAACAATCTTAGTAGCTCCTAACCTTGCTTGACAGGCTCCTGCAACCTAACCTTGCTCAAAATGACTACTATTTTCTTGAACACTTAGTGATCCCTTTGCATCTTTAATGTTGATATGGATCTTTTCTTTCTTTTGATTGGAATTGATGTAAGATGTCTACTTAAAAATCCTAGTTCTAGTTCTCCTTATGATAGATCAAGTATAAATACTTGAGTCGCCCAATTCTTGAGTGACATTTGCTTCATTGCTCAGACCAGCATTCTTAGAAGATTTTGGAATCCATTGCTAGCTCATCTTCTCTCTATTGTTATCAGGTTTTTCCTTCTTTTCATCTTCAATTCTTCTAGTATTCATATAGTTCTTGGCAAGATGACCAATTTCTATACAAATGAAACACCTTCTGGTAGAGTCTCTTATCCTCAACAGTAATGACATTTGCACCAAGTTTTATAACCAAATATAGCTTTTACAATCTATTCTGCTAGGTTCAATATCTTAGTTTTTCATTTAGAAGATCTGTGCCCATGCTTCTTGCATTTGTAACATTTGCCTTTAAATTTAGGTTTCTCTTTGCATTCATTAGCTCTATGACCATGCTGATTACAATTGCAGCATTTTCCATTGAATTTTTCTTTCCCATTGCTCCAATATTTGTTTGATATATGACATAGCTTACCACCGTGACTGCAAGTAGGCCTTTGGTTCTTTTGAGCTCCTTTCTTGGATTATTCACCTTCTTCTGTATATCCAATTCCTACTTTTCCTTCTTGTATGTAATTGCTTTGCTCATTCAATTGATTCTTGTCTTCTTGAGATGTCATCATTCTTATTTTTCTTATTCTTGTATCTATCTCTTCTTTTATCTTATTTTTCTCTTCCATGACATTAGAAAATCTTACTAACTAAATTTCTTGCTCTCTTCTCATCTTTCTTAATTCTTGAAGGTTACTATTTTTTTCTAATAGTTCTTTGATTGCCTTATTTGCTTTATCTAAATTGCTTTCTGAATAGATGTCTTTAACTCTTTCTTCAATGTAGAGTTTTTCTTTCATCTGAATTGCAAGATCTTTTCTTCTTTTCAAAGATTGAAAAATTTTCTCCTTTGGTTTCTTGAGTTTCCCAATAGCCAATTCCAAATCCAAATTTTCATTATCAATAGCCTTATCAAGTCTGAATACCTCCATAGCCTTTGATCTTTGCTCAAGATTTTAACTTCTTTCCTGAGAACCACAAGCTTTGATACTAATTGTTGGAAATATATATGATTGGATAAGTTATTGAGAGGGGAGGGGTGAATTAATAACCAATAAAACTTAATCCTTTATTAGCAATTAATCCTTCATGTGTATTCTGATCTAATTGCATGCATGAAAAAGTGAAAGCATCAAAACATTCATAACACTTTCCACACACAATATGGTGACCCAAAAACCTATCAAATAGAAAGTAAAACTAGGGTGGGGATGATACTCACAAGCTTTTGTACTAAAATATAAAATTTTCCTTTTAAGGCTTACAATGATCACTTTTGATGATTTTCCCTATTAGGAGCAATAAGGACTACTAGGTCCACCTTGCAAAAGCATTTACAAATATACAATGAAATATGCACTTAGTAAAGAGATTTACAAAAGTTTGTTAAGTATACCTTGTAAAAGGATTTAATTGATCCACATATTAGAATTAAAAAATGGATGATCCCTAATCTACAACTTGGTTTTCTAGGTGAGATTCCTTTGATTGTAATGATCACCTTGCTATGATAGATAAATCTTTGTTGCTCCTTATATTGTTGTAGCCCTTGTACTTCACACTTGTGCTCTTCTCTTCTTGTTACATTACTTACATACTCCTTATTGGATGTGATACAATACATTACATATATACTAATCCAAATTACAAATCAACAAAGTCGACTACAACACAAGTTTCCACAAAATACACAAAGTCAACCCAACTGTAAGAACTCAGATTCTAAATACTAGCTTGGTGAGGTTTTGATATGTAGCATCCACTATCAATTCTTGAAATCATCATGCACTCGGTAAATGTTGAAGCTTGGTCCATACTGATCACTTCCAAGTAGTCTTGAACTTGGTCTGCACTAGTGACTCGATGAATACTATGAAACTTGGCATATAAACTGAATGACTCGATTCACACTGCATAGCTCAGTCAGTGCTATCACTATGAGCTTGATATAGATTGAATCACTTGGTTAACCCTAAGTGGCTCGGTCAACATTGGATTCACATTACTATAACTTCAAACTTGATAAGCACTGCACAACTCAATTTACACTAGGATGCTTGGTAAACACTAAGATGCTTGATTTACATTGTTGATCACTAACTTGGTAGAAACTGCTTGATGCAAACTAAATATTGTTCCTTAAATTTGGTAGCAACTATAGAAATTGGTAAAGCCAAAAATGCTTGGTTAATACTATTAACTGTACAATATGCTTGGTAGATACTAACTACTAGAATAAGTGTGTGTCACTAGTAAAAAACTTGACTACAATGTCAACATTAAGTACTATCACTTATTTGATTGATGAAGAGGATTTGATCAGAAGATGTAACAATAAAACCTAGAGGAAAGGTTGAGTTATGTTATGTAAAGGAGTATAAGAATCAGCTAAGATAGTGATAACATGGTGTATTTATAATCTACTTAAGGTTGCAAAGGTTGGTTACACTAAACAAGTTTAGAAGAACAAGTTAAACAAAGTTTTTTGGTAAAGCTTGACTGAGTGGATAGTAGGTGCCAAGGAAAGTTAGTACAAGACAAGTAGAAAATTAGTTGGAGCCAAGTAAAAGTCTATTCTAGTATATGCCAAGAAAAATAGTGGATACTAAGTAAAGTTTAGTTGATGTCGAGTACCAGTAAAATTTAGTTTGTGCCAAATGATTTTACAAAGGATGTCAAACAATGTAGTATGTGTCGAGCATTAGAAGCAAGTTAATGCCGAGTGTCAACATTATTAGACAAATCATGAATTTCATTGATCTAAGTAAAAAAGTCTATTTTCTTAGACTGTGTTAACTAGGTGGAAGATAAGATTGATGAGCTGGTGGCACAGAATGCATGGTAAACTATTTTGAGGTGAATTCAAAGAGGATTGAAGGAGAAGTTTCTAGAAGAGATATGAAATATGGAGTAGATTCATTGTATCTTACCTAATCTATCCTAACCCTAAATTGAATGATGGAGAATGAATGGAAAAAGATCCTAATTTCCTATTTAAAGGAATGGTTGGTTAGAAGAAAAAGTTGTCATGTGTGAGAACCTAAGGAAGACAAGGAGTCAAGGTTATTGCTTCATCAAGTAACCTAAGTGAAGAAGTCTATTTTGGCGTGTTAAGAAATAATGCTAAAGGGTATGAATGCTTGAAGGCTGAACAAGATATCATAGCTGAAATGTGTGAAGGCCAAGTAGAATGGAAGACTATAATAGAGATCTGTAATCTACAAATGGAGTTGTAATTTATTATCAAATCAAACCTTACTATGAAAATTGATTAGACAAATGTTATTGTTAACATTGATGAAGACCCATTCAATTAGCTTGAGCCCCATTCTAAAGATATTCAGGATTAGTTAAGATGAATAGAAGAAGAGAAAAGATAGATAGATGAAGAAAAGAAAAGGATTGAAGAAGCTAAGATGAAATTACTAGAGGAAGAAAAGAAAAAAAAACAAGATGAAAGGGGGAAAGAAGAAGAAAAAGAGAAAAAGTTGGAAAAAGAAAAGAAAGAAAGAGAAGAGAAGGAAGAAGAAGAGAGAAAGTAAAGGAAGGTAGTAGAGAAGAAGCTAAAGGAAGATGAGGTGAAAGAATCTAGCTTATCCTCTCCTATATCT
The DNA here is from genome assembly GCA_028749045.1 of Cupressus sempervirens. Lineage (NCBI taxonomy): Eukaryota > Viridiplantae > Streptophyta > Pinopsida > Cupressales > Cupressaceae > Cupressus > Cupressus sempervirens. The sequence goes on from CM053787.1 coordinate 284,797,283, forward strand.
CTTGCAAACCTTATAGGTGATGATTATGATCAATCTAACTTGATCTCATCCTTGAAAAAATTATTTGAAAAGAACAAAAAGGTGAAAAGTTAATACAGAGCACTAATGGAGGTGACTAATAGATTGCACATCACCCTCACAACCAAACACACTGAAGAAAATTCCAAAAAAAGAAAACCTGTAGTTGTGAAATCATTTGATGATGAATTTATAATTTTTTTTTATGTTGCTAAGTCTAGGGCTCAAATTTTGCAACCATTTGTTACAATATTCATAATGATTTGCTGAATCTTGATACTTGTATCAAGGAACTCTAAAGATGTCAACAATTTGGCAAGGTAATATACATCAAATGTACTTTATCTCATATTTTGACCAAAGATGTGGATAAAAAGATTCAAGGGAAGCCAAGCGAGCTAGAAGCTCTAGCCAGTTAGATACAGCAACCCTCTTGCACAATTGATGAGCTGGAAGGAGAAGTTGCCAATGTTTACATAGACATCAAAAAATTAGAACTTGAAAAAGACTTAATTTTGAGAAGACTATCAAAATTTAGAGAATGTAGTTGCTCTGAAGATATCAGTCATTAAAAGACAATTAGAAGAATGTGTCAAAGCAAAAGACACCTATGCGAACTTCACCTACCCAAACCTTAACATAATTGACATTGCATCATATGCCTTATGTGAAATGCTAACTATAGCCAAATTAGAAAAGGACACATGGGAGAAAGGTATGAATAGTTTGAAGGAAAATTTTGATGATTGAATAAAAATATTAGCAGCTTGACAACAGATAGAATTTTGTTTCACAGTTTTGGATCTTCTGACCTTTGTCATTGATGTCAAAGGGGGAGAAGTTGTAGAAGAAAATTTTGTAGTAAGTTATCGATGTAGCAATCATATCCAAAGGGGGAGTAGCTGAGCAATTGAGAAGTATATGTAATGTATTAGATATTAAGTATTGTAAGTTTTTGTTAAGGTTTTTTCACTTAGCCAATTTTCCTTACTTTGTTGCCATCAATGCCAAAGGGGGAGATTGTTGACAATTGGCTTTATGTAGTGATGTATTTTTTGTCATCAATGGAAACACATGATGTAATTACTTGTAGAAAACCTTGGTAATAAAGATACTTAGCTTTTGGTACTCAAAAAATTGTCTAAGTATGAAATTGGTGTACAGTAGTACATTGTTTTATATGTAAAATGTTTATGATGTCATATTATGACTAGAAAATTGAGATGGAGACAGTATACATGTTGATGATAATGTGTATAATCTTGCACATTAGTGTGGACATTATAGAAAAGAGATATTCATGATTTACCAATGAAATAGAATAGCAGAATTAAGGAAAAAGAGTTATTTTGTTTACAAAATAATTACTTGACCAATTAGAGCTAACATCCTAGATGTTTACTCTAAGTTGGAAAAGTATATTATGGTCTTAGCTGACCTAGCATCAATTTATGAAAAGGCATTGTATTTATGCGAAGGACATCTTGCAAGAAGTGTGCATTTGTATTGCAATAAATGATATGTGAATTTTTTGTGCAATGATATATGTGAAGTTTTGAGAGCCTAATTTCATGATCTAAGATCAAGATAAGGACAAATTCAGTCAAGAAAAAAGATATAGCACCTATATACACGAAGACTAATTAATTTTTTAGGCAGTGAGCTCTTCTTGTATCTACTATACTACAACTCCTAATAGGGTTGGAATCTCCTAACATGGACTCTCTTTATTGAATTTTCTCATTGACTCCTAACAGTGTCCATCCTCTAACAAGGAACATAGAACATATATATTAGTATATTATCTATTGAGTATAATCCCCACCGCAATTTTCCCTTGGCAAGGGTTTCCCTAGTTAACAAAATATGGTGTTATGAGTTCTCTTTATGCATGGTTACTATTACTATTAAACATTACTTGTTTACTTTGTTATGTAGTGTTGAAAGTAATTAATAATATCTAGTTGACAGAAAAAGTTTTTAGAATAATGATTCGCCCCTCACCCCCCACCCCCACACCCCCCCCCCCCCCCAAGTATTCCCTATTTCTAACTGTTGTCACTTAGGTTTGCACCCTTATCCAAGGCCTATGTGCAAGGACAACCTAGTGAAACATGGAAACAACCTCCAAGCTGTGGGACTTGAACTGTGAGGTTGAGTCTTTGGAGAAGGATGGCTTCCTCTTACTATCAGGGCACACCTAACTACTCTCAAAAGGAAAAGGAGAAGAAGGAGATGTAGAAAACAACTCTACCCTACCTAAACTACGGAGGTGATGCACCAAAATAGAGTGTTCAGACCCATTTTCGCCCATGTATGCACTATTGAACTAGAATGAAACTAAGGATATACACATACAGGCTTTTTTTAATCTAATAACCTCATGCAGATCAAGAAACCGAACTGAATAACACAAGGAAAGAGGAATCTCACTTATATATTATCCAGTAGGAAAAAATAGATACAGTATGTCGGCTACAGATCTCGACAATACACCAATGAGATGCAAAAGGAGATAAAACAGAGAATCATTCAGTTTAGAGGCATAGGGAATGTTACACTGAGAGTTGCAGAGCAATATCAGAGAAATTAGAAAGAGTCGACCCTTGGAAAAGATTAAAAAATTGCCTTTATAGTTCAGGCATAACTGAGGACATTGGCTCTGCATTAACTGCTCAACTACTGGTAATAACTTCTCGCTCTAAAAAAATCTGATCAAAGATCTAGTGGTTTTGAGTAAAAATTTGATATTCCTCTAAGAAATGCCTCGAGTAGACAGAAATAGTGCCAATGAATGATCCTAAAATAGTAGATGGGTCGACTGGATGGATGGAGTGTTTCCTTATGTTTTGCATTCATTTCTGGTAGGTCAAGATCGATCATGAAGATTAGATCGCAAGATAAAATTGACAACCTTCGCTTCTTGGTTCATGGATCAGCAGGGGCGTCGAGGTCAAACGGTTCCATATGCCGACTAGGCCACGCGAGCCAATCACATTCCTTTAATTTTGCCACCTGGGAAGTTCTCCATGGTTGACCCTCCTTTATTTAACTAACTCCGCCACCTTCCAGACTGTTATCATTAACCGTAACTGCCAGCCGCTAATCGCCAAGCTTGACTGGGCTAGTGAGACACGCGTCAATAGGGCACTATGTCGCCAACATAAAGATCGTGTAGTTTCTTCATAGCACGATGGTGCCTGCCATTGATCTCTTTAGATCTGACAATCGTGAAGATTCGTCATGTGTCATACTTGCTTCACCCCAAGCCTATCATATCTGGCACGACCTCAGCAGAATACCCTACACCTGAATGACACCTGGTGACATCTGTCTGATGTACCCTATTGCAATCGAGCCCTGTCGACACATGGTGAAAGGGCACCATGTCGCTATGGTAAAGATCATGCAACTTCACCATGGCGACATGGCGCCATCTGTTGATCTATCTTGATTCGACAAAAAACAAGATGGATACTGCCCCTCAGTGCATCAATGAATAGGAACTAGCCACATTGAACTATCTGATGGATCCTCACTGACATCTCCGGACCCACGAGTACACGTGTCCTCCAGGTGCTATGTCACCATCATATTTGTCACACAAATTCTGATAAGTGACATAGCGCTGATCGTCGATTCATCTTAATCCGACGATGGAGATCCTAACCTCTGACTACACTGACAACGTTGATGACCTAATCCCATGCACAACTGTGTTTTGATTCATACACTCAGCATCTCTCGATTGGTCATTTGAAGCGTCGACCTGGCAAATTCCAAGACTCGACCCCACAGGGGGCCACATGTCAGCTAGGTGCCATGTCGCTATGAGAAAATTGAGGTCAAATTCCCATAGCGCCATAGCACCCAGCCAATGACATGTCCTCTAATTTGCACGTGGCTCTTTTTGATTTGCCACCATGGCCGCTGATTTTTTCCATCATCGCGAACCTTGCCTCCGATAGTGGGACTCATCATAAAACATCTTCCAGCTGGTCAGGCACTATGTCGCTATGGAGATTTCCCAGCCAACGTGCGATAGCGACATAACGCCTACAGTGTCGCAAAATTTTTTTGACTGCTGAACATTGGGACGTATTTGCTGAAAGTGGACCCACCAATGCAACGTGTCATCGAGGCTTTATGTTACCATCGTAAATCCTATGCAACTTCCCCATAGCGCGATGGTGCCATTCGTTGATCTGCCTCGATCTGACAGCAGAGAATTTTGCAGGCCATAAAATATAACATAAGGCTTGGCATTAAAATAATACTAACTGTGGGAACTAGCTGTTGGATGAGTAACATTTGAATTTTGAAACTTGGTAGGGCAACAAAATGTGGTAACATTTCTGGTGACTCGTAGGGGGCATGAGCCTGCTCGATGCATAAGACCAGTGCTTGCAAAAACTCCATTGGGCTACAGGGTCAAAAAGTATGAATCTGAGAACTACAAAACCCTAACCCATCTTGTGAGAGATTGAAAACCCTAGCTCTGCAACTGCAACTGGAAACAAAAAATAGAACTTCCTCTGCAACCTGAGACTGTCAAAACTTCAGAAGCTGGCAACTCAAAAAGAGAACCCTGTGCACGCGCACTTCTTGAAAAGCAAGAAATAACAGAAAAGAAACTAGACTAACTATGTACATGGATTCACAATCTTCATCAGAAGCAAGCTTTAAGATAAATCCCATTGACTGGGATGGGCAAAACTTCACCGTTGGGTCTGCTCAGTTGGAATGCATTAGCTTGTTTGCAACTGGCAATCAAATAGGGGCCACTCCATAGTGGGTCAAACTTAGAATGTCTTCCTAGTTTTTCTTTATCTAAATCCCACCTGACGACTAAATCTCCCTCTCTGAAGGCTCTGACCCTTGCCTTCTTATAAAAACTCATTTTCATCAGATGTTGATGCATTTTCAGGGTTTGCATGGCCTTGTTTCTCTTTTCTTCCAGTTCAATCAACTCTGCCATTCTTACTGACATGGCATTATCTTCAATCAATTCCAACTAATGAGCCAACTCTAAGGATGGGAATTCCAATGAAATTGGGAGTCTGGCCTCTCTACCATATACCAGCACAAAAGGTGAATTCCCAATAGATCTCTTGGGTGTTATCCTATCAGCCCATAAAGTAGTTCTTAGTTTCTTATGCCAGACCCTCTGATTGTCTTCTATTGTCCTCTTCATGATTTTGATCAAATTCTTGTTGGAAGACTCAGCCAAACCATTACCCTGGGGATAGTAATTTGATGAAGTGCTCAAGTAGATATTGTGATTCATTGCCCATGCACAAATCTGGGTTCCAGAAAAAGACCTAGCATCGTCTCAGATAATAGTAGAAGGAGCACCAAACCTAGATACAATCCCATCAAGGAAGTCAACCACGGATGGTTCTGTGGCATCCTTCAAGGCAACTACCTCTGTCCATCTAGTGAAATAATCAGTAGCAGCCAGAATCCATTTATGACCTGCACTAGATGGAGGATTAATGGGGCCTATAAAATCCAACCCCCACTGGGTAAAGGGCTGATCCACCTGAATAGGATGAAGGGGGAGAGCTGCAAGCCTTTGTTTGCCTGAAAAGAAAGCACATTTCTCACATTTTCTCACATAACTATAAAAATCATGGAACAGCGATGGCCAATAATAACCAGCCCTCATGATCTTCATGGTAGTTGTTCTTGCAGAGAAATGGCTTCCATCAGGGCCATCATGAAGTTCTTTAATCATCCTTTCAGCCTGATCCTCTTCAATGCATCTCAACAAGGTCCCATTAAAATCCCTCCTGAATAGGATACCATCAATTACAACATAGGGAATGGATTGCAATCTATATTGTCTTCTTTTAGCTCTGTCCATCCCCTGATAAGAAGCTCTTCATATCACCTATCCAGCTCTTTGGACCATCAACATTTCTTACTTCCTGTTGCTTTTCTAATACCATAGCAGCCTCTTTATTAGAGCCCTGGTCTGATAACATTTCCTTACACAATCCTCTCCCTCTTACCAACTTGGTAATCTGAATATCAACATCATACTCCATTACCCTAGTGATCCATCCAGCTCTCTTTCCACTGATATCTTTGCTTAACAGGAAGTATTTTACACTGGCATGGGGCACAAACAAATGGATCCTATTGTGGGATAAGAGGTGTCTGAATTTCTTCAAGGCTCTGATGACTCCAAGAGCTTGCTTCTCAAAAAAGTTGTACTTATCTTCATATTCCTTGAGCCCTTCACTAAAGAAGGCTATGGGCTGCTGCTCATCCTTGCCATTTGTTTGAGTCAAGACAACAGAGATGCTTGACTCACCACCTAAAGTGTAGAGGATGAAATCCTTCTCAAAATTTGGATTTATGAGAGTAGGGGTTGAGGCTATGGCTGCCTTGATCTCTTCAAAACTCTCCTTCCCTTCCTTAGTCCATGAGAAGACCATACCTTTCTTAAGAATAGCTGTAAGAGGTTTCACCATGGTAGCAAGATTAGGGATAAACCTTCTCACAAAGTTTATTCTACCAAGGAAACTTTGCAGCCCCTTCTTGTGTTTAGGAAAAGGAAGGGCAAGTATTGCCTTTGTTCTTTCTAGATCAATGGTCAGCCCATCCTCATATACAATGTGTCCTAATAACTTTCCTTGGCTTGTAGCAAAGACACACTGGGCTAGGTTGAGGGAAACCCTAAACTCTCTACATCTTAGAAATACCTGCCTTAAGTGATCAAAATGATCTTCTACATTTTTTGAGTATACAGTTATATCATCAAGGTATACTAAGACAAACTTATCAATTAGTTTTTTGAAGGCCATCTCCATTGCCTTCTGAAATGTGGCACCTACATTTGTTAGTCCAAATGGCATCTTGCAATAAGCATAGGTGCCCCATTTAGTAGTAAATGTTGTTTTATGTCTATCAGATTCTTTAACCAGCACTTGGTTGTAACCAGAGAATCCATCAAGGAAAGAGAGTCTCCTTGACCCATTGACCTTGGATAGAATTTGCTCCATGGAAGGGAGAGGATGGTGATCTTTAAGAGAAGCCTGATTAAGATCCCTAAAGTCCACACACAATCTGATTTCTCCATTCTTCTTCCTTACAGGGACAAGGTTAGCTACCCATGATGAGTGTTTGATAGGAAATATTATATTGGCCTCTATCAACTTGGACAATTCTTTTCTCATTAGGGGCTCAATCTTAGGATTCACTGGTCTCTATTTTTGCCTTACTAGTTTGGCCTTATCAATTAAATCTATGGTATGCTGAAACAAACTAGGGTCAAACCCTTTTAAGTCATCATATGTCCAAGAAAACACATCATTAAATTCTTGACATAAATGAATGAAGTTTTCTTGCACAGTTTCAGAACATACCTTCCCCATATTCAGAGATTTTCCATCAGCAATTGTAACTGGGGCATAATCATCCTTCTATGTAGCTAGATTCATCCCTTTGCCTCTTGTTTGATCATCAGGATTAAAGATACTTTCCAAGGTAATGAGACCCTTGGGCAACTTGTTAGAACTAAGGTGAATGATCTGATCACCATACTGATCTTGCAGCCTTGACTAGTTTCTATCTGAGAATTCTACCTCATTCTGCAAGAAACTCATGATTTGTTTTGAGTCAAACACTTGTCAATGAGTATTGTTGTCAGGGATGGCAAGCCTCACTACCACCCTAGTTTTTTGCTTCTTCTCCTCCTCAAGATTTCCTGGTACATCATAAGCTGCACCCATTGCTGCAAGTCTATCAGCATGTTTATTTTCTTTCCTAGGAATGCTTTGAATATTAAATGCATTGAAGCCCTCAAGCAAATCATAGACTCTGTGTTTGTAAGACTTGAGCAGGCCATTTTTGGTGATATTCTGATTCCTCACCTGATTGACTACCAACTCACTATCTCCATATACTTTCAAGGCTTGAATTCCTCTCTTTTGGGCAAGTAGGAGACCTTGAATCAAGGATTCATACTCAGCCACATTATTGGTGCAACTGAATTGGAGCCTAAATGAGAAGTAGTATCTTATTTGTGCAGGAGAGATCATCACAACACTAGCCCCTAACCCATTTCTATTCCTTGAGCCATCAAAGCACATACTCCATATTCCATTTATATCATCATTAGTCCCAACAAGATCAGGAACTTGGGCATCTTTCTCTATTATGCAATATGTACTAAGGCCTATCTCAAGAGTCTCTAACATAGGCTCAAACTGATATGCATTTGCCCACTCATCCAAGAAGAAATCAAGAATCTCTGCTATGGAAGTGACAGGCTCATTTACTATGTCATTTTCATCCATCTCTAGAATAGGGCAATTCATGTTGATGGAATTGGGGGTTTAAGATTCAGTTTGATGAAGGCCTTGAGGTTCTGCTGTAATTGAGGCATTGGCTCCATATCTGGTCTTAAATGACATATATGACCAATCAGCATATATGAATCCACCAATTTGAGCAGTGAAATCCCTTGAAAGATAGATAGCAAAATAGGGCTTGACTTCAGCAACAGATATGTCTTGAATCATAGTGCAACCAAGGCATGCATGTGGGGCCATCTCCACATTCCTAAGGATACCTACAGTTTTGACAGTACTACCATCTAATTGTAACACATCCCTAACAATGGGCTCATATTTCATTCCTAAAGCATCAGCAACACACCTAGGCATTACTGAGCTACTAGCCCTTGAATCTATCATGCAATTGCGGAATAACTTGCCTCCTATAATCAGGGAAACATAGAATGGAGGAGGTCTAACCTTTTTATTTGTCTCCACCTCCCCTGCTGGTTGTACTAGACTTGTGGCATTCTCCATGATAGATGGCTGATCCTTGAGTTCAATCTTCTCTAATTATTGTTGCAGCATCCTCTTCTGCATTGGTATGGTAGCAACAACATCCCACATGGAGATATTCACATTGGTCTTCTTCATTTGCTCTACCACACTGAAAGGTGCATTAGGAACTTTGGTAGAAACTTTGGGAGCTACACTTATAAGAGGTTGAGATGGGGCAACATAAGGATCACTTGCATCTTTCTTCCTAGAATCTTGCTTTTTCTGTTGTGAAGTACTTGTTTGTTCATTTGCTGCTTGTATATGAGGTGTAGCACTTGAAGTTGAGGCCTGCTTAGGAGAAGAAGGGGCAGCATGTTCCATAGCTCTCTTCCTGCTTCTTGTGTTATGAACAATGGAATCCTAGTTTACATTACAATGCTCCCCAACCTCACGATTCATGAAAGAGAAATCATCACGTCCTTGAATATATGAGGCCTCCTTTGGATGATCCTCCTTGTATGATTGCTTTGCTGCAGGTTCTTGGACAGTTAGGGCCATATAAGATTCTGGCTTCTGGCACTTGCAATAGGTATAAGAATAGTTGCAAGAAGGACAGAAATCATGATCTTGGGCCAAGTTATTTTGAGGGACTATAGCTCTATTCTGATTTGAGCTTGAAGCAGAAGCATGACTATTTTGCCTACCCTAATCAAAGGAGCTATTCCACTGATTAGGAAGCCTACCACCACTTGGAGTTTGATATTGCAATTGGGGAGGCTTGCCACTTTGAGCTTGCTGCCTTTCTAAGGCCACCACCTTGTTACTCATCTTTTGTATTAGAGAAAAACTATCCTCTAATCTCTTTCCTTGGTCCTTCAACTCCCTCCCTTGCTCTTGCAATTTTTTATCCAGGGTCTTCTCTCTTTTATCTATATTCAGCACTAGACCTTGGAGCATTTCTTTGAGCTCATCTATCCCATTTGAGGATGTAGAAGCTTGGGGAACTAGAGTAAGGGCTTGTGATGTAGAAGTTGTAGGAAGAGGGGCTATTGCTATTTGGTGGTTGGGAACATCAGGAAAGAAAGGCATAGGGGGCCTTAAAGCCAACTTTCCTCCTTGTATCAGGATGTTCTCGGCTTTTATGGCTATCTCATAAGCATTAGGCAAGGTATCTCCTCCCATAGTTTGGATTGTAGTGGCAATATCACTATTAAAAGCTCTAAGGTAATGCAAGAAGGCATTACCAGGGGTAGGTTTCATTGAAGTAGGTATTCTATCCCATGTCTTTTGGAATCTATAATTAAAATCAGTCATACATTCATGGGGGGCTCTTTTTATTGTAGTCAACTGCTCTAATAGTGATAGATGGTCACTTCTATCCTCAAAATGTTTGCATAATCTTGCTCTTAGTTCATCCCAATTAGTTATAGAACCATGAGCTAAGCCTCTATACCACTGTAATGCTTTTCCTTTTAAAGATGAGGCTAGAAGTCTAACAGCAATATCATCCTTTGTAATATCATGAATATTACAGACATTTGCTACTTCTTGGATATGCTCTAAAGGGGAGATGGAAGTTTCACCAGTAAAATCAGGTATACTTTTTAGTGCAGATACTGGTATATCATACCTTTGGGCTAACAATAGAGGACTCCCACCATTAAAGGTGGAAAAGGCATGAACCCATGGCTATGTCATGTAGACAAGTGTTCTATTGGTGAGTGTTGATGGCAATCTAGGCTGAGTTCGAGCAGTAGGAGGAGTAGAGATAGACCTTATAGGTATATTAACTGTTATTACACCCCTAACTGGTGATAATGAAGTTCTAGTCCTCCTTCCTCTAGGATTTGAAAGAGAAAGCTATTCATATGGAAATTTACCTCTAGAAGATGCCCTTGTTTCAGCTCTAGATATGAATCACTGCAACTTTGGCCTGGAACCAGATTTGTTGATGTTCAGAGTTGCCAAGTACTTGAAGAATTAGCCTCTTGAAGGCTTGAATGCTGAAGCCAGCACTACCTCGTTAGCATTAATCTTTGAAACTCTTTCTTCTTTGACACCAGTAGACTTCAATTTTGTTAAATCTTGTTGTTGAAGTCCCACCGGGCATGCCAAAAATTGTTTTCACTTAGGTTTGCACCCTTGTCCAAGGCCTATGCGCAAGGACAACCTAGTGAAACATGGAAACAACCTCCAAGCTGTGGGACTTGAACTGTGAGGTTGAGTCTCCAGAGAAGGCCGGCTTCCTCTTACTATCAGGGTGTACCTAACTACTCTTGGAAGGAAAAGGCGAAGAAGGAGATGCAGAAAACAACTCTACCCTACCTAAACTATGGAGGTGATGCACCAAAATAGAGTGTTTAGACCCATTTCTACCCATGTATGCACTATTGAACTAGAATGAAACTAAGGATATACACATATAGGCTTGTTTTGATCTAATAACCTCATGCATATCAAGAAACCAAACTGAATAACACAAGGAAAGAGGAATCTCACTTATATATTATCCAGTAGGCAAAAATAGATACAGTATACAGGCTACAGATCTCGACAATACACCAATGAGAGGCAAAAGGGATGCACATACACATTAATGGCTGAAGGAGATAAAATAGAGAATCATTCAGTTTAGAGGCACAGGGAATGTTACACTGAGAGTTGCAGAGCAATATCAAAGAAATCAGAAAGAGTCGACCCTTAGAAAAGATTACAAAATTGCCTTTATAGTTCAGGCATAACTGAGGACATTGGCTCTGCATTAACTACTCAACTACTGGTAATAACTTCTCACCTTAAAAAAATTTGATCAAAGATCTGGTGGTTTTGAGTAAAAATCTGATATTCCTCTGAGAAATGCCTCGAGTAGACAAAAGAAACACCAATATGATCCTAACACAGTAGATGGGATTGATCATGAAGATCAGATTGCAAGATAAAATTGACCACCTTCGCTTCTTGGTTCATGGATCAGCAGGGGTGTCGAGGTCAAACAGTTCCATATGCCGACTGGGCCACGCGGGCCAATCACAATCCTTTAATTTCACCACTTGGGAAGTTCTACATGGTTGACCCTCCTTTATTTAACTAACCGTGCCACCTTCCAAACTATTATCATTAATCGTAACTTCCAACCACTAACCACCAACCTTGATCGGGCCAGTGAGACACACGTCAATAGGGCGCTATGTCGCCAACATAAAGACTGTGCAGTTTCTTCATAGTGCGATGGCGCCTGCCATCGATCTTGCAGATCTGACAATCGCGAAGAATCATCATGTGTCGTACTTGCTTCACCCTGGGCCCATCATATCTGGTGCCACCTTAGTAGAATGCCCTACACCTGAATGACACCTGGCAACATCTGTCTGACGTACACTATTGCAACCAGGCCCTTCCGACATGCGACGAAAGGGCGCCATGTCCCTATGGTAAAGATCATGCAACTTCACCATGGCAACATGGCGCCATCCATTGATCTGCCTTGATCTGATGATAAACAAGATGGATACTGCCCCTCAGTGCATTGATGAATAGGAACTGGCCACATTGAATTGTCTAACGGATCCTCGTTGACATCTTCGGACCCATGAGTACACGTGTCCTCCAGGCCCTATGTTGCCATCATATTAATCATGCAACTTCTGATAAGAAACATAGCGCTGACCGTTGATTCATCTTAATCCGACAATGGAGATCCTAACCTCTAACTACACTAACAATGCTCACAACCTAGTCCCATGCACAACTGCATTTTGATTCATACACTAGGCATCTCTCAATTGGTCATTTGAAGCATCGACCTTGCAGATTCCAAGACTCGACTCCATGGGGGGCCACATGTTGGCTAGGCGCCATGTCACTATGAGAAAATTAAGGTCAAATTCCCATAGCACCATAGCGCCCAGCTGATGACATGTCCTCTGATTTGCACGTTGACTCTTTCTGATTTCTCTGATATTGCTCTGCAACTCTTAGTGTAACATTCCCTATGCCTCTGAACTGAATGATTCTTTTTTTTTTTCTCCTTCAACCATTAATGTGTATGTGCATCCCTTTTGCCTCTCATTGGTGTATTGTCAAGATCTGTAGCCTGCATACTATATCTATTTTTGCCTACTGGATAATATATAAGTGAGATTCCTCTTTCCTTGTGTTATTCAGTTTGGTTTCTTGATCTGCATGAGGTTATTAGATCAAAACAAGCCTGTATGTGTATATCCTTAGTTTCATTCTGGTTCAATAGTGCATACATGGGCAGAAATGGGTCTAAACACTCTATTTTGGTGCATCACCTCCATAGTTTAGGTAGGGTAGAGTTGTTTTCTGCATCTCCTTCTTCCCCTTTTCCTTCTGAGAGAAGTTAGGTGCGCCCTAATAGTAAGAGGAAGCCGGCCTTCTCTAGAGACTCAACCTCATAGTTCAAGTCCCATAGCTTGGAGGTTGTTTCCATGTTTCACTAGGTTGTCCTCACGCATAGGCCTTGGACAAGGGTGCAAACCTAAGTGACAACACTAACATATATAATATGCCAATTGTCATCCTTCTGGAAGTCCCTATTTTAACTCAAATCATATGGTTTTCATTGTATGGGTTAGGATTTGAATTTAAATAGGTGCCTCAAGAAGCATGACTCTAGCATATTAGTAGCTATCACCATGCATCATGGAAGACATTTTTAAAGAAATCTAGATGGTTATGGTTAGTTGAAGCAAAATAGTATTTTAATTTTATATTATTTTTAGTTGCAAAAATTTTGATGATAATATTTTTATTTTAAATTAGAGTTAGGATTAGGGTCAATGTTAGAATTAGAGCTAGAGTTAGGGTTTGAGTTAGAGTTAGAAACACGGTAAGTGTTACAGTTAGAATTAAAGTTAGAGTTAATGTGAGAGTTACAATTATAATTGGGGTTAGGGTTATTGTTAGGGTTAGGGTTATGATTAGGAGTAGAGTTAGAGTTAGAGTTAGGCTTAGGGTTAGGGTTAGAGTTAGAGTTAGAGTTAGGGTTAGGGTTAGGAATAGAGTTAGAGTCATATTTAAAGTCAAGGTTAGGGTTAGGGTTAGGATTAGGGTTAGGGTTACAGATAGAGTTGGGATTAGGGTTAGAGTTAGAGTTAGAGTTAGAATATAGGTTAGAATGAGGGTTTGGAATTAGGGTTAGCATTAGAATTAGGGTTGGAGTTAGAGTTAGGGTTAGAATTAGAGCTAGAGTTAGGACTAGGGTTAGGGTTAGAGTTAAAATTAGAGTTATGTTCAGAATTAGGGTTAGAATCAAGGTTAGGGTTAGAGTTAGGGTTAGCAT